>WBNO01028764.1:47761-92217 GCA_013400575.1 Peucedramus taeniatus | reverse complement strand
CACGGCCCCGGCGCCCCGCGCAGCAGGAGGGAGAAGAGGACGCTGGTGCTGCGGGACAGAAGTGAGTGGGACGCTGCTCTGCTCGGCCCGGGGCCGCGGGGAGGGAGGCAGGGAGGTGTTGTCTCCTGTGGCTCTTTGAGTTTCAAGGCCAGCCGGAGCCTCCTTCCTGCAGACACTGCCTGCCATCCTGTTCAGTGGCTCCGTGAAGTGACTCTTTCCATCCTGCCCCCTGGGGGATGGGAGGGGAGTGTTTTGCCCACCCTGACAGGAAGATGGAGAGGGGGAATGTGAGGCTCTGCTCCCAGACAGTCAGCAACAGGAAAGGAGGAACTGTTTGATCCCTCAAGCCTGGGGAGGTTCGGGCTGGACATTAGGAAGAATTTTTTCATGGAAACGGTGGTCAGGCATTGGAAGAGAGTCCTCATCCCTGGAGGTGTCCAAGGACAGCTGGATGTGGCACTCAGTGCTCTGGGCTGGGTGACAAAGTGTCAATTGGTCAGACTTGATGTTCTTGGAGGTCGTGTCCAGCCTTAATGATTCTGTGATTTTTTAATCTATTTGTGACCAGAGAAAGCCTGAATAAACACTGCAGTTGAACTCTTCNTTTCACCCCAGTGTGTCCCCAGTTCCCCCGCAGCGTGTCCCCAGTTTCACCGCAGCGTGTCCCCGGTCCCTCTGGCTGTTGGGGATCCTTTCCCCTCCCGGAGCAGCTGTCGGTTCGGTGTCTCGGTGCCGTGATGCCGGTTTCCCTGCCGCAGGTATGACCACGTGAGGCTCCCTCNGAGACGAGACTCCACTGGGAAGAACGCTTTAAATTTGGGGACAGGAGCCGGTGGGGGTTGAGTGCGGTGCCCTGTGCTTTCCCTGCAGACCTGTGCGGCTCCAGCGAGGAGAAGCAGCGGCCCAGCGGCCCCGGGGCTGTGCTGTGCTGCAGTGACCCTGGGGACAGCGAGGAGAGCAAGCCCCACTCGTACCTGGAGGCCATCTGCAGCGGGCTGGAGGAGCCGGGGCCCGGGGGCTGCCCGGGGGCCGGGGGCTGTCCCGGGGCCGCGGAGCAGCTGTGTCCCTACGCCGCCGCCGGCACCTGCCACTTCGGGGAGCGCTGCCTCTACCTGCACGGCGAGCTCTGCGAGATCTGCGGCCTCCAGGTGCTGCACCCCTTCGACCAGGAGCAGAGGAAGGCCCACGAGATGGTAAAGGGGGAGCTGGGGGAGCTGCTCTGCTCGGGGCAGGGCTGGGGCCGGCTGCTCTATACATGGAGCTTCTTCCAAAGAGCTTGTCCAGAGGATGGTGCTAGGAGTGGTCAGCTCAAGCCTCTGGAGCTGAATCGGCAGGGATGCTGCAGGTAGCAGCCTGTGGATTTTCCCGTTTCATCCTCATCAGGGACTGGCCTGCAGCCTTCTCCCATAGCGCCCTGAAGGTCTCCCAGAAGAATGTCTTGGGGAGGACCCAGTCACCAGCTCGCCCTGCAGTGCTGTGGGACTGGGAATGGGTTGTGGATTGTCACTGCTGGGATGAGAAGTGTTGGAGGAAAGCCTGAAATAAGAAACTAATTCCTTACCTGGGTAAAAATTAGCATCTGGTGAATGAATGTGGCCTTAATTATAATCAGAGGAACACCTTGAGTGTGGCACCTATTTAGTGAGGTGTTTTTTGGGGATGTTTGAAGCATCAAATAATACAATACCTGTTCTCTGACAGAGATGCAGAAAGGGGTGAATGAAGCACCCTGGCATCTTTATTTATGACAGGTGAGAGAACACTGAAGGCTGAAATACATGATGAAATTTAATGTTCTTTAAATTAAACTCTGACAGTGACAGGTAGAAATGATGCCCTCAGTGAGTGTTCCATATTTTCCCTGCAGTAGATCCTTTCCAGAGGGAGTTTGGTTTGCCAGGCTGGCACTCACAGTGACTCTCCCCTGACAGATGTGCATGGCAACGTTTGAGCACGACATGGAGAGGGCCTTTGCCATCCAGGCCAGCCAGGACAAGGTGTGCAGCATCTGCATGGAGGTGGTGTATGAGAAGCCCTCAGCCTCGGAGAGGAGGTTTGGGATCCTGTCCAACTGCACCCACACGTACTGCCTGTCCTGCATCCGCCAGTGGAGATGTGCCAAGCAGTTTGAGAACCCCATCATCAAGTGAGTTCTGGCACCTGCTCACAGGGGCTGGAGCTGCAGGTGTCAGCCGAGCTCAGCAAAGCCTGCTCCAGGTGCTGGCCAGGCCCAGGACTCAGCTGAGAGCTGCCTGCAGGAGCAGCAGGGTGCACTGGGTGTCCTTTGGTACAATTCCCTTAATTCCACAGCCCTGCGTGAAATTTTGGCCACTCAGCCCTCTCCGATTGTGTGGTCAGTGGGCAGAGTGGACTCTGGAACAGCTGGGACCTGGCAAAGCTCTGCCCCTTGTGGAAATGCATCATTTTCAAGGCTCTCAGAGCTGAGATTGAAATGCTCTCATGTGGCAGTATCCTGGTGTTCCCAGTGCTGACCAGCAGACACAGAATCTTTAGAATAACCATCTACCTGTGGCAAGAGCTAATGGAGCCACTGTTATCACTAGAGTGCCCACTTCAGTCAGGGGACTTCAGTAAGAACTCCCATTTTTTCCTATGTCTGTGCTTAATTATGGGATTTTTTTCCTAAATTACAGCTTGCTCCAGGTCCCACAAACCACACTTTTATATGTCTCAGTAAATGCCTTTACCTTCTAGCTCTACAAAAAATGTGTTCCAAACATGTTCCTGCTCAGATGAGAGAATTTAAAACATCCAATTAGGGAAGTTTCCTTCTTTGAGCATCTCTCACGTTACAGACATGCTGAAAAGATGGGAAATATTTTCAGTCTTCTACTAAAATAGACTTTTCTGCACAATTTATACTCCAAATATTGAAGTGACCATCAGCTCCTTGCATTTCAAAAGGCTGAGCCATCTTAATTTGTGTTTCTGGCTTCCTGCTGCACTCACAGAACACAGTTTGTTTCTGCACATTGAGGAAATCCCTGTCGCTTTTGCTCAAGTCCAGAAACAAACACAAGCCCTGGGTGTCCTGAATTGGGTTGTTCCAGCTGGAACTCCCAACAAATGCACACAAAGTGCTGTGCTAATGTGGGAGGAGGTGTCTGCTGCCTGAGGTGACAGAGATCCCCTTTCTCTGGGGAGGATCCTCACTGCTTGTGGCAGCTTTGTGGAGGGTTTCAGTCTGGGAGGTACCAGAGCATCTCTGTTTTGTGTTGTTCCTCCAGGTCCTGCCCCGAGTGCCGGGTGATCTCTGAGTTTGTCATCCCCAGCGTGTACTGGGTGGAAGAGCAGGAGAAGAAAAATGAGCTGATTGAAGCATTTAAGCAGGGAGTGGGGTAAGTTCAGCAGCCACCCACACTCCTCATGCTGTTCTTTAGCTGCTCTAAGACTCAGTCAATTGCTGAGCCCTTATTTTTAAATTAATGTAATTACAGACCACTCTGCAGAGAGCTCCTCATCTCTGGTCACACTTCTGCTTCACTCTGTGGCTGTGTAATTGTAGTTCAGACATTCAGCCTCTCTCTGCTCAGAAATGTTGAAGCTATTTCAGCTCACTTGCCAAAACTGGCTTTGTGTGGATCCCTCAGCCATAATTGCCTGGCAGGTTTTTGGTGACTGAGGAGAGCAAATAGGGAAGGAAAACGGAAGAGTTTCACAGCTCTCGGCTCAGGAATGGGAGGCCAAGCTCTGGCTGTGTTACCAGAGCATCACTGAGGCTGTGGGGACTGAACTGCATCTCCTTCCTTTCCAGCCAGAAAGGCAGTAACCCTCTCTCTTGTAATTAACTCAGGAAAAAGCCCTGCAAGTACTTTGAGCAAGGCAAAGGAACGTGTCCCTTTGGAGGGAAGTGTCTTTACCTCCACGCCTATCCCGATGGGACCCGAGCTGAGCCTGAGAAGCCCAGGAAGCAGCTCAGCTCCGAGGGCACAGTGCGGGTAAGGAGAGCCCTGCTGTCCCCCACCCCTCCCTGCAGGCTCACCTGTGCTGATGGCAATGGTTCCTGCCATGCAGGACAAGTGAAAAAAGCCCCTCTCAGCGTTCCTTGGGCAAAGGTCTGTTCTTAGAGACAGAAAGCGTCTCTCATTTAACTACAAAATAGCATTGCTTTGTTCTCTCCCCCAGTCCCAACCTTTCCTCACAGAAATTGTGCCCTTAAAGCTTTCACCCACAGTACCCAGAGCTCCTCTCCTGTGCTGGCACTGCTAAGGGCAGCTGGAAAGGGTAAATCCCAGCTGTGTCCCCTCAGTGCCTGTTCTGGGACATGAGAGCCTGGCTGTCACCCTGAGCTCAAACCCAGCTTTGGGACTGGTTTTAAGGAGCAGATGCCTGCCCAGGCCAGCGCTGTGCTGGCTGCTAGTGCTCAGGCAGCTTTTTCTGTGTTGCAGTTCTTCAATTCTGTGCGCCTGTGGGACTTCATCGAGGACAGGGAGAGCCGGAGCGCGCCCGGCGCTGACACCGAGGTCACGGAGCTGGGGGAGCTGTTCATGCACCTCTCGGGGGCTGAGGAGGATCCCACTGCTGCCAGGGAGCACACACAGCCCCTCTGAGCCAGCAGTGCAGCTGGGCATTAGCCATGCTTTTACTCTCTCCAGCACAGGTAGAACAAAATGTGCCCTGGTGGTTACTTGTGCAGTCCTGGTAAAGTTTTCAGATAGTTTTTATATGGCAACAACAAAAAAAAAAGGAAAAAAACAAAAAAAGACTAAAATATATTTAAAAGAAAAAAAAATTGGCTGCATGGAAAAAAATCCCTTAATCCCAGGAGGGTTTTCTCCCTCTCTGGCCTAACATATGCTGTCTTGTGAGCTGAGTGGTAGTGTAAACACAGGTCCAGTGAAAGCTTAAGCTGGTAAAAACTGTTGCTAATTAGAGTTTGGGTGCTTCGGGGTTTTTTTTCTCCAGTAAATCAGCTAAATGTCCAACTACAGAACCCACTGGGAATAACGGTCAGTGGAGGGATTTATCCTCGAAAAGGAGCTGGTACCTTATACCTCAAATAGTACCTGGAGTTCAGAGCAGAGTTTGGTGGATTCTCTGAGGGTGTGGGGGCTGGGCAGGCCTGGCTCTCCAGGTGCTGCCAGTCGAGCTCCCAGCCCTGTTTTACACTAATTCCAGTGCTCAGAGGCACCAGTGGCTCCTGCTGGAAAGCAAATGCAGCTGCACTGACTCCTGAACTCACTGCACAAACTGGAGCCCGAGAGTGAGGTGTTCTCACAAATCCTGGCCAGTCCTGCCCCACATCAAGGAGTGGCTCTGCAGCAGCTCAGTGCCTCCATTCCCCTTTTCCCCAGCAATGCTGAAGGCCCAGGAGGGCTGAGGGATTAATGCACATCTCTGCTGAGTTAAGAAAATTGTTACTGAATTCTGGCTTTGTTAAAAATGTGATTTCTGTTGGTGTGGCAAAGGCAGTTTGATTGTGAAATCTGGTACCAGAAGTTAATTCTGCCAAGTCAACTGTGTTAACTTGGAATTTAAACCAAGAATTCAGTGTGCATTCCAGCGGCTGCTGAGTAACAGCATGGACACACCTGAGCATGAGCTGTCACTGACTCAGCTCCTTGTAAATCACTGAACAGTGTTTGTAAATACAAATAGAGATGTGGGTTTATTTTAGAACAGTTTGGTTGCAATGGAAGGCAGGTGTGTAACTGGTTTGGTTATTATCTACAGCAATATAAAAGCATAAAAAATAATACTAAAAATGGGTAAGAGAGAAAAGGCCAAGAGCAGAAAGGTTTGTAATCACCACCTGTGGATCAGTCGTGGTCACAGCCTTGATTCACCAGGGGTGGAAAATTATGAAGCAAAATGTGTTCAGAGAGACCTGGGCACACAGGGCCATCCCTGGGGTGGTGACAGCAGGATCTGGGTCCCTGCTGGGAGGGAGCAGCAGGAACCTTTATCTGGGATTCCAACATCTTCAACTGGCACCAAAGCAGTGACTCCAGGATTATCCATTCAGCTGCTGTTGGCATTTCTGGGTCAGGAGCTTCTGCCCCTGCCAGCTGTGTTCTCAGTTCTGGCCTGGAAATACTTTCCCATCATTATTCCCGCTACAGGTAATTTTTAGCAGTGCTCACTGCACAGTCAGGTCTGGCCTTGGCAGTGGCTGTAACAGGCAACAATTCCCAGTTTCTGCACACAGCTGGCCCAGCAAAGGTCTGAAGTCCAGTCAGTGCAACTGGTCAGCACTAATTACAAAGCAGAAGGTAAATTATCCATAAGAGGGCTGTCACACACCAAGATTAATGGTTCAAGGACACCCAAACACCCTTTCTACCCCAGAATACTTCCCCAGCCCACACCCTCCCACTGAAGCTCATTTCCATCTGCTCCTGCCCATAAATTTTTTTTTCCAGAGAGAAATATTATCAGGAATTAATTTAAAAATCAATGGAGAGGATGTTCTTTACTTTAAACAAGACATTCCTAATTTACTTTGCCCCAAGAAGCCATGAGGGATAGTCTGAAATTAAAAAGTTAACTTGTTTTTCAAAGCTACCCAGGGACTTAAAATGTCTGAGTTTCTAAGTTCTTCACTCAGCACCTTTCATTTAATTGGACATCAAGTGCTGGTTAAAATAAACCTACTTATCAAAAACACTTCATTTTTTTTCAAGAGATACATGATCTGGTTTAAAAATCACTGGTTAATAGTTTCTTTTGGGAAGTCAGAGTTAAAGTAAAAGCAGCTTACCTCTTCTGGGATTTTTTTCTTCCATGTTTTAAGCTTATTATAATGAAGTGAAAATTAGAGATAAATAATGTTTAGAGAGAGTTGCAGTCCAAATACCAATAATATTGTTTAAAACCATGCAGAACTGTATGGAGCAGCCTCCTTCAAGTCTCAACTTACTATTTAGGAAGCAAAGCTTACAAGCATTCTCAGTTATCACCCAGGGATTCATATTCTGCCCTTGTTCTGTTATAAAATATTCCGAGGACAAACTGGAGGTGATTTCTGTGTCTGGCTCTCCTCCCTCTCCCAGGAGCTTTGTGGGCTTTTGCTGCTGCAGAGGAGAGGCTGCAGTGGCTGTTGGGGCATTCTAGGGAGAGCTGGACACAGGGACTGCCCCAATTCCCAGCAAAGGCAGCAGATCTGCCCAGCAGCTTTGGGGTGGAGGTGCCAGAGGGCACAGCCAGCCCCTGACCCCCAGTACCCTTTGCACCCACAGAAAGGCAAAATCCCAAACTGGGCTTCCACTCGTGCCCTAATAACCACATTTCACCAACTCCTATTTGAAAAAATCCATTTTTAGATTCATCCACCTATTCCTGTCCTCCATGGGGCTCAGCCAAAACAAAAACCTCACTTGCACCTCAGTAAACAAGAGAAAAGGGAGCCAAAGTGGTGCAGGGCAAGAGCCTGAGAGCACAGCAGCTGCTGCTCAAAAGAGCACTACAGTACAGAAAAACTGTCTTGCCATGTGACTGGAAATGTAGAGGTTGTTTTATCAAGTGTGTTTTTACTTGCACTGCTATTATTTATCAGTTACTTTTAAAAAATTATTCAGAATGTCATTTCTTGAGTTTTCCAAATGCAGATGTCCCACTCGGAACTGTGGATAACTACATTAAAATGATGACATTGAATCTTAAACCTAAAATTTAATTTATTTTATTAAAATAAGATAATCAGAGGAACCTTGGCTTACAATAAATGCATTTTCTCAGGAGCAATAAAAACAAAATTAAAACCCAAATCAACAAGAAAAACTGTATATGCTCAGTTTCCTCTTGCTAGTGCATCTCTTGGACGACAGCTTCCGCTGGGATGCAGCCTCTGCAGGAGGTGGCAACATTCCCCAGCCTCTTCCAGCCCCCAGCCCAGCAATCCTCACTCACCCTGCCTGGGCTGCAGCAACAGGTCCATAGTACCAAAGGCAGCTGGGAGGCTTCTCAAGATGACCAAAGCAGGACTGGCTCACCTCCTTCTCTGAGCAGGACAATTCACAACAGATTCCATCCTTTTGCAAGAGTTTTTCTTCTATGTGCAAAACTATTGCAAAACTATTTTGTGTTGAATTAGCATTTGAACTTATTTCATTGGCTTGGTGAAGCTCTTAGGCAGGAGCTGATTTCCAGAGTTTTCCTCTTCCCACTCCAGGCACAACTCCCCAGGGTGAGGTGACACTTGGCATGGGGCAGTCAGAGCACCAGAACATCACCTGTCCTCAGAGCCACCTCACTGAGCACAGAGCAAACCCAGCCAGAACCACTGCCAAAGAAACAGCCATCGCTTCTGGGAAGGGGAAAATAAGGCTCAAGTGCATCTATTAAAAAAATAGTAATAGATCTCTTGATTTGTAGTCTGTTACCTCTCCCAGAACAAGAGATGGTAGCAAAGGCAATGAGGAGCTGTGTCCCTGCAGGCTGAGAACTGCACGAATCCGTAGCAGCTTCTTTGTACGATGGGACGCGGAGGGTCCTGCTGGAGGAGCCTGCACAGCGAGGCTGGGAGGCACAACTCGTGTTCCTCCTGCTGCTCCAGCCGGGGAGCAGGGCAGGAGCAGCTCAGGAGCAGCTCAGAACACGGGCAGCCTGGTGGAGGTCAGCGTGCACGAGTTGATGTCCTCGGTGTGGGCAGCGCGGTGCAGGGACGGCTCCGAGGCGCTGCGGTTGATTTTGGGTAGAGAGTGCTGCAACAGCTCGATGGACGACAGGATCTGGGGGAAACAGCAGCTCTGAGAGGCTTGTGGGACCTGCAGCTCCCTGTTTCCGTTTAACTGTTCATTCATTCACTCATTCATTCGCTCATTCAGCTCTTACCCAATTCAATTATGGCTTTAAGTTTTATTTTAATGCTCCGTGGGGCTGAAAGTACAGAGTTGGAGGAATCCAACTGTGCCCGCCACTGTCAGTGCTGTGAGGGCCTCAGGGAGTTTCAGAGGGTGGGAGGGTGCTTTTCATCAGTTCACAGACATTAGGAGCAATTAATAAGCATCTAAATCACCCTCCAGCAGAGTAACCAGGAAGGAACTGCATCTTCTGCCTGACGTTTAAAAAGAACTTTCGAAACAATGTTTGACTGCGACTGCAAGAAGTTATTTTTGCCAAAATTGCTGATGTTTAATTAATTAGTTACTCTTAATTAATGAGTAATATAAGCATCCCTTGTAAAAATACAAAAATTGCTCCATGAATTTACATCCCCCAGTGGATTTTGCTTCCTTGTTCAGAGCTGCAGGGAAGGAAAGGAGCAGTGGGCTCTCATTTCCCTCAACCCTACTCTGAATTAAAATGGATATCCAGAGATAGATTTCACTTTCATGGTGTGAGGGTGGAGTTTGGCTTGTCTCTAGGTCGGTCAGGTGTTGAGAGCCTGCTCTGGTGTTAGCCCAGCACAGCCCCAGCCCACACATGCTGCATGTTCTGTTTCATGGACTAACAGAAACCACAAGCGCAACCAAAACACAAATTGCCAAGAGCTGCAGTATGAATAAAGACAGAAACAGGACACAGCCTGCACTTCCTATTAACCAAAATTTCTGTGTGAGCAGACTCTTGGGTGTGCTAATGGCTCTTTATAAACCCCTCAGGCTCCTGTGCAGGACACCCCACTCACCTGTGGGAACAGAGGTCGTTCTTCCCTAACTTTCTTCAAACAATCTGCTACCAGCCTCTTCATGGCCTTGGGGCAGTTCTTGTACAGCTTGCTGAGGTCTGGGGAAGCATAGCCCCGGCCAACCATGAAAATGATCTGCAAAACAACAGCACAAATACTCAGTATTCAAAGGCTGGACAATAGTTACTGGATTTTTTTCCCTTGGTAAAAAGCACCAAATCCAATCTTCCTAATGTAGCAGCAGTGTATTTAACACCAAAATGGGAATTTCCTATAACTGCAAATATAGAAACCAACATTTTACTGTGCAGCAAAAGCTGTAACCTGGGAATAAATTAACAGGGCACTTCAAATGTTTATAGACAAGGAACTTTTTCCTTTGAGTACCTGCACTGTCAGTACTCAGGTGAACACTCAGTTACACATTTACTGCTGAAACAAAGCAGTTGTCAACACCACTTCAGCTGGTTTGCATTTGTATTTATCCTGCATTTCTCAAGGCCAAGGGGATGTGCCATGGCCAGAAATAAACCGGAGTGCTCCCAGAGGTTCCTCACCTGATCTCTGTTGTTGATGTGGGAATAGGGCAGCTCTCCTGTCATCAGCTCATATAACACTATTCCATAGGAGTAGACATCTGACTGGAAGCTGAAGGGGTTGCTGTCCTGACTCCGGATCACTTCGGGGGCCTGGCAGGGGGGAAAAGCAAATTATGAACAAAACCAGAAAACACAAGAGGAGGGAAAGGATTTGGGAAGCACAGACAGTGAGCTCAGCTAGAAATGATTGAGCAAAGGGTACCCCCAAAGCTTTGATGACTTTACCTAAGGCTCTGGAAAAGTTCAGGCAGGGCTACTCCACATCTTATTAAAAGTATCAATACAGCACACACACACAAAAAAAAAAATCAATGCTTTAACTAAACAAGCATTTTGCCATTAGAAAAAATATTATTATTTGGATTTACAACATTTACTGACTCTTGTTACACCTTACACAGAACTGAGCCTGAGTTTTACCATCAGTTCTTAAACTGGTATCAAGGTTAAAAGAAAAAATACAAAACTCTAACCTCTTGTAAACTGATACCAAAACATGGTCAGGAAATGTGAAAGCCCAACACAGAACAGCACATATTGAACAGATCAGGGCAGAAATATTTGAAAATATGTGTAAATAATGAAGCTTCTTAAAATAAAACAATGTCAGATGACTGAACAAAACAAGGTGTGAGCCATCAGAAGAATTTTCCCATTGGCTAAGATTTTTTTGCCTCCTGAAGAATTCCCTCAGAATTATTAAGCAAAGAACTGAAGTACAACAGCATAAAAACCATGATAAGGGATCACAGGAGCTTCCAAGCAAACAGAAACAACCTCCCCTTCTATGACAGCTCAGCAAAGATAGGCTATAAATGACTAAAATAAATACATTTTTTTAAAAAAAGCCTACAATAGGCAAATATGCAGGGTTTTTTTTCCCCAAGGTCTGTTTTATGACATTGCATACCATTGGGTAAATTAGTTTTAAATCCTTTTATGGAAAGTTTTTAAACTTTTGGATTTTTGTACAATTTTTTTAAAGAAAAGAACATTTCTGCTTCTGGCACTTTGTGTCAGGTGATATGTGTATTTTACAGAGCACAACACAGTCTTAGCCAATCATCCTGACATTTTTAATACACATTTCCATATATACTGGCAGCCCTAAATATTTAAAATAACTCATAAATCCCAATGGAGAATCCATGGGTGCCTGGTGCCTACTTTGCACAATTAATCCCTGCAGCATTTCCATTTTAACTTGTCCTACAGCTGGAATAAAAACCTGCACAGGACTGACAGACCTGAATGCTCAGGGCAGTGTCCAAGGGACAGGTGCACGAGGAGAACATTTAAAAGCAGGGAATGTTTTGCTCACCATCCACAGGATGGAGCCCGTGGGCTGCTCCACCTGCTGGGATCCACTCCACCTGGATTTTACAGTTGCCAGACCAAAGTCTCCTATTTTCACTGTGAGGCCTTCATGAAGAAATATATCTGTAGTTTTGTTAAAGAAACTGCACAAAATTGAGTCAACAGTTCTGTATTTTCTGACCTAACTAGCAAGTGCTGCTTGTTTTATTTACACCTGCTGTGAGATGGATGTGAAACAAAGGAAAAGGGATTTAAAATTAACATTTAACACTAAACCAGAGCAAGTGTTCCAGCATCATTTGTAGATTTATCTTCATGGTGAGCTAGGACAGAAATCAACAGTTTATTCCCATCCATGGCTGCAGCTCCCTTAACTGGTGCTGAGAAAGGGAAACAGCTCAGAGGTCTCACAACTCAAAAGAAAAGTAAGAAAAAAACAATTACAAGGAGAAGTAAGTATCAAAATAAAATCTATTTCCACAAAGTTCTCTGGCAGATCTCCTGAGATTTAACTATGATATTAACTGGAAATATATCCAACACTATTTATAATTGTCTCCTTCATGGATCTGTCTGTTACTGATACCAGCACTTTCTCTGCTGGGGTTAATTTAAGAAGTTATCATTTAATGATTTCACTTAGGAATGCTGCAAGCTCAAAAAGATAATTCAGAAACATAAACATGACTGACTCTCATTTCAGGAGCAGAGCTAACTTATTTCACAAAAATTATCATCATTACTAGGAATCACAAATTTCTGGCCTTCTATACAGTAATATAATTGGGGTTTTTTGTTTAAGTGAAAATGGAATCCACTGACATTCTGCAACTACTGAACTTGGCAGATTTTTTATGATGACATTTGCCAAAACATTCTGATCACATCTGATGGAAGGAAGTCCCAATTCCTGCTGGCAGCTCCAAGGATCTTCTTACAGGCATTTCAAAGGTGAAAGAAATCAGCCCACAACATTTTCACTCCAGATGCGTTACTAAATATATATTTTTGCACCAAGTATAATGGTAAAAGGCTGCCTTTTCTGGAGTTTAAAGTAAGACTTTTGGCTTCATTTCTGCAAGCTATGTGAGGAGTTCTAAATATATTAAAAATACACAAGAGACAGAAACAAACCCATGTGTGCACACAGATGAACAGGCACACACACCTCCCATCAATGAGGAGAGCAGCATTTGGGTACCAGAGAACTGAATAAACCCCATTTCAGTAAAATAAGAGACTTCTGGAGCACAACTGTTGCACATCCTTACCCCAAGTGTGGTAAACAAGCACAGATGTTCTGTGGAAGTCCTTGCTAGCTCGTCAATAGGGATTGCCCATTAGTAGTTATATATATAAATATATTTTAAATAGCTATTGCAGCCCCCACAGAAAGCTCAACATTAGCAATGAATCCCCCCTCCCTGCAGAGAATCAAGGCTCAGGAAGGATACTATTGGATTTCATGTCTCTGTGGATGATGTTCTTTGCGTGTAAATAGCTGTGAAGGGAAAAGTACAAGAGCCATTAGCAGGGCTGCTCACAAAGAGCATTTTCATTCCCCCCAGACAATTTATTACACACCCAACCCCTTCTGGCTTTCCATGAGCCTACTTTGGGAACAAAGAAATGGAGCTCTGCTCAGTGCAGTAAAGAAATGCCAGGAAGGAGTGGCACAAGTTCCATTAACCCTGGAAAACTGGGGCTGTCCTCATACCCATGAGATCTGTGCTGAAGCTGACTGTTCCAAACTGCCTCATTTAAAGGTTCCCAGTTTCTGGTGTCTGACTGCAAACCTGGGCCCTGAGCTACAACATGAATGAACTCTGGCAGCTGCTCCTGCGCTCCCAACATCAGAACAAGGGCTGAAAGCAGAGAGGTGGGCCTGGAACAACTCACACAGCTGGAAATGCTTCCACAAACATCTGGGTGAGTCCTCACAGGACTCACGAACAGAGCAGCCACTCTCATCCCACAGAGCATCAATCAGTGTGTGTCAAACACTGCAGTGTTACACTAACACAGGGGAGGAAAAGCCCCTTCATTCTGTATTTACAACAGGATTTCATCTCCTGCACTACAGCAAGACCTCAAGCTGGACAAGCAGATAAAAGAGAAAATATAAGTGATAAAAGACATGAGCTAAAGCAAGAATCCACAGGAAAAAGAACTCAATCAAAGCACAACTACATCCAGCAGTGCTGAGGGAGGAACCTCTCCTTGGAAGTCCATTCTAGGGGAGGGAAAGGGGGAAAGGGGGAAAGGGGAAAGGCACTCACTCCATGCCCTGCGCGGTCTGGCGGGCGATGTCGATGAGCTGGAACATCTGGAACTTGGTCTCCTGCACGTGCAGGTGTTTGTAGAGGCTGCTGCCCTCGCACCACTGCGTGACAATGGCCAGGTTGTCCTTGGTCATGTAGCCCATGAAGAGCAGGATGTTCACGTGCCGGGTCTTCCTAACAGAGGAGCACCAAGAGCAATCAGTGGCTGCAACAAAAATGCTTCCCAAGGCTGCTCAAAATGCACTTCTGGCTGAATGCATTTCATCTTTGGAATCCTAGGTCAATGTGTGAGTGAAGTCTGGGCTTACAAATAATTAAAATATACTCCAGTTGCCATTTTCTTTTTTGTTCAGGTGGTCTTTTGCTTTTTAGTTACAATACTTCCTTTCCAGTTATTTAAAATCAACATTTAAGAAAAGGATGTCTGAAAATTCAAATGGTTTGACATCCATAAGCAACAGTCACACTGTCAAGTGGTGTTAGAAGTTATTGGAATGATAGAAATCACCCTGAAAGCTGGGAAAAAGTGCCAGATTTAGGTAGAAGACTGAATCCCAAGAGGAAACCAAAGGACAGCTATAAACCCTAAAGGAAGTATCAGAAGAGGAGATGGTTTTTTATATATCTACTTGGCTCATTTTCAGGAGTAACATCACAGACACTAAAAAACCTCAGGATCTGAAAGCAGAGAGCAGTTACACTGATCAGTTTGTGTTTAGGGAAAAAAATTATGATGCTGCAATTTGAAGAGGAACAGTTCAAGTGTTGTCTGGTGGTGAGAATGAGGGCAGAATTTATTAATCCTCACCTTTACTGCCCAGTGTTTGGTCTGAACAACATGGGTGTTAAGAGACCACAAAAATACTCTGAACTAGGACTGTCTTATTCATTCTTCTCTGTAAATCTGCTTTTTGTGCCTATCACACACAGAAGGGCCAGAAGGCTTCAAGGAGGGCTGGGAGGCAAATGCAGCACCTGGAATATCAGAATTTAGCAGTGAAACATCAACTCACCTCAGGACAGCCACTTCATTCCTGAAAGCCTGGAACTGTTCTGGGGTTGGGTCTACAACCTTTAGGATCTTCACTGCTACATCCCCTGGAAATAAAATTACCACAGAAGTTACTGAAAATGCAGTGTTCCTTTCCTCTTCAAAATAACATTAACAAACAATGTAATTAAAATTCCTCATTTGTGCATAGCACACCTCTACTAATTTGTACGAAGGTCAAGATTTCCCTGCAAACAAATTTCTGTGATATCAAGCAATCAATTTAGCTGAATTTCAGTCTAATGGAAAAAGTAATGAATTAATTAATTATTCACACACTCCCCTTCTATTTTTAAGGGCTATGTTTGGCTAGAATGCTTTCTGCAGGACATATGTACACACACCTTTGTGGTTTTATTATCAAATTTAACTACTGAAGTGTTTACCTACATAAACTTCATTTGAACACATCAGAAAACCCAACAGCTCTCCTTCATGCAGAGTTTCTTTAATTATTTAATTCTTGATACTTGAAGAGGTGTGAATGTTCTAGTAAAATAAATTGCAATATCAATTTATTTTTTATTATGAAATCTTACTGAACTTATTTCTCCTCTTGATTTCTGTGCCCCATTTCAGTTCCATAATGAAAATCAGAAACTGTTCATTACTTTTAGTGTAACAACAGTGCTTCCCCTGCTGCTGACAGAATTTGGGCTTGGAGACATGCAAGCATTTACTCATTAAAAATAGAGGGCAGCAGGTAAGTTTCCAGATTTGTTTTGTCAGGTTTCTTTCTGACAATACTGCTATTTAAATTAGGGCCTGGAGGGGTTTCTGTGTGGTTTTTTTCAAAATCACAAGGCATGAATTTGGAAACAAATTCTGCAGCTCTGCAGGGTGCCTGTTTTCAAAATATTCCCACTACCTACAGATTAAACTCTCACATTAATCATCTTTCCATTGAAAAAACTCCAAAATTTATGCTGATTTCCTTTTCCTCGCACCTTGAACTGAAGCATGCTAATGAAACCACAAAGGTTTTAAGAGAAGCTAAATATAATTTAACAGCAGGCTGTGGAATTTCCCAGCTAAGAGAAAATAAACCCTTTTCAGAAAGCAAGCTGGTGTGAAACATGGGAATGAAGAGATCAGTGGAGTGAAAATGGAGATGCAGTTGTGAGATTCAGGTTTTGGTGTCTGTGCTTTGCTTTAATCCCAGTGCTGCTCTTACACAGCAGTTCCTGTTTCTGCCTGGTGCCTTTGGTGAAGGATGAGCACCCAGCATCCCTAAATCCATTCTCCCTGTGCTTTTGGTGGCAGATGAGCACCCAGGACCCCTAAGTCCATTTTCCCTGTGTCTTTGGAGGCAGATGAGCACCCAGCACCCCAATTTCCCTGGGTTGCTGTCCCCCCAGATCAAGACTTACCGTGCCACTTGCCCTTGTAAACTGTCCCAAAAGAGCCTGAGCCTATCCTGGTGGAGAGCATCACTTCACTGGCTTCTATTTCCCAGTAATAACTGGAGTCTCTCTGTCCACGAGGCCTCTGCAACAACAATTCACAGGGATTTCATTTTTAATTACTTGTAATATACACACAAAAGAATTAAAAAACTTCCTTCACACAAGTCCAAGTTGACCTGAAACCTTGAGGGGTTTGTCCTGCAATTTGGATTTTTGTTTTTCTCCTCAGTTTGGGAGGGTTGTGGAGGCTTTTAGCAAAAAACCCAAACAACAAATCACCACATTTTCTTGGGTGTCTTGAACTGTTTATCGTGAAGGTCTGCACTAGAAAATTAAACCCTAATCTGACATCCTAAAAGGAACATAGATTTTATGATCAATTATTTAAAAACATCTGAAATATTTAAGAAAGTAGTTTCTTCAAAAGTACAATGCTAAAATTCAGGAACTCTTACATATTTAAATGGAATAAGCCAAAAAGATGAGAGCAAAATTCTCAAATGTCGAAGTGAGCAAAAACTGTGAATCCCACTAAGCAACTGTGTTTTCATTGTGAAAGCTTTGAAGCCTTCAAAATTTCAAGATATTATCAATTATTATTCTAACTCTTCTTTCTTTTTCCCCACCCCTAAGTTTAAATCAAACCTTTGAAGGAAAAGTTGCATTTTGTAAAATCTGTTTTTCCCTGAGACATTTGACTCTCCAATGAAAATGAAGGCATTGTCAATATCCACTTTTTATGGAAACAACACAGTTCAAACAGTGCTAATAAAGCAAATTTTAAGTATATTAAAACTGAATCAAAAGGATGCAACCTCTAAAGATTTAAAAAGCAATCCTTGGACCTGCACTGACAATGTCACACCACTGCCTGAAATTCATTTGCAACTCAGAACACTTTGTTCTGAGTATTTATAACCCAAGGCAACAGTGCCATCATTCCCAAATTAATTACAATAAATTGCTCCTGTATACACAGTGCAGAGCAATCCAAGATTACCTGCACCTTTTAGTGCAGAAATTTATCCCAACATACCACTCCTCCCAGCACAGTTTAACTAATTTTTTAATTAAAACAAACATCACCATACTTACAATTTTGTTTTTTTCTTGTGTGTTAGATCCAGGGGCTCTCTCTCTTTGGGCTGGGACTGGGGTTTTAGGCTGAGACCAGCCAGTTGGACTCATATTGTTAGGACTTCCAGACAGAGCAGAGGGTGAGGCTTTAAGATAGAAATACAAGAAATCAGTTGATGAACAAGAAAACAACCAAATCAAATCATATTAGAAAATGTTTAATTTTTGAACCCATACCTGATTCGCTATGGCTTCGAATTGCATCCTGCAACAGAGAAGATGGATAATGAAGTTAATAAATGTAAGGGAGCACACAAAGGAACAAGCAGGGCTGGTGTGGAAATTGCTGGGCCAGTTTTGGTCAAGTGCAATACAGTACTGGCCAGCAGCTCCAGGATTGGGGATCTGCTCATCACACCAATCCTGCAGGAAACCCATGCAACTTGTGAATTCTGACAACACAGGGAAGAGATTCACAGCATATTGGAAGGACTGCTACCAAAAAGGAAAGAGAAAAAAAGGGCACAAAACAAGAAGAACCAGCAGCAATACTGTCTGCATTCCCCCTGCACTTCATGCTCGTGTTCCAGGTGTGGACAGAGCTCCTGGGATGGCCTCTGCCCCAGGGGACAACTCCCAAACAGCTTTTGGGTTAAAGCAGGACTTTTAAAACCCCCCAAAATATTCCACTTCAATATCCAGTGTGAAATAACTCTACATACTACTTCAACCCCCAAAAAGGGCTACATCAAGTGCCCCTACACAAACCCCTCTTCTTTTCCAAGCACATTCCCACAGGGAATTTGGCATTTGAGCAGTGTTTTCCCACAGGTCACCAGGACAGTGCCACAAGTGTCACCTCATGCCACGGGCACAACACAACTCTACAGCCATGCACAAGAGAGAACTAAGCTCTGACAAACAGCACTGCACAGCTTTTCTCACCTGCCTTTTGTATTATCCCAAAGTACAAACAGGAAAGGGAAAATATCCAGGGACTGTGTAAGTACAAAGCAAGAACATGCACTACAGAGAGGTTAAACACTGTCAAAGTTAACAGAAGTCAATGCAAATTCTCTAACTAATTAGTAGAATAATAAATGTAAGATATCATAGGAGGACAGAACAAGCCCACGTTGCACTCCACAGTTTCAAATTAAGATTAAGATTATTTTAGCAAAGATTCAGTTATGAAATACATTGTTTTAGCTAATTAGTTGCATTCACCCAGACTGGACTAAGTACAACATTCTTGCAGATTGCCAGTGCTCCACACCTCAGTGAAATAAAATCTGCATGAACAACCAATGAAGAACTCCTCAATTTACTAATTTTGTTCAATTTAAGGACAATAAAAACCTTTCAGAACCTGAGTAACAAGTGACTGGTTTTGTACATCAGCCTGAGAATGTAACTGCTTTCAAGGAAGCTGGCTGGAACTGCTTATCAAAGGATAACTGAAGAATTTTAATTGTTTCTCATACTTATCTATGTGGAGTTTTTATTTTGAAAAAGTATTTTTGAGCTTCAATCCTGATGTGAATATTTGCTTATTTGCTTCTGAATTCAACAGCAAACAAACCAAACCCCCTGTTCTTTAGAGCTGTTCTTACAACACAAGTAACACCATCCCCAGGGCTGTAGTCTGTCAACTTTACTTTGATGAGAACTAAAACCAGTACAATGTGTTCTTAATCTCAGGGTTTTGGATGGGTACAGTCCAATAAAAACCATTTCCAGAGGGAAAAAGCCATACAAGGGATGTGTTTTGAGAAGGTTTTGCTTCAAAGGCTGTGAGACACAATGCATTTTAATCCAAGCCTATTCACATTCAGAGGAGGATGAATTCAGCCAGATAAACTAAACATGAAGCTCTTTATCAATTTGCCTCTTCCAATTAATAGCCTCAATATTTGAGTATAAACATGCTAGAAAGATCCTCATCAACTCAGATCCAGATTAAACACTTCACGTGGACACTGCCATGGCTCACAAGTTACAGCAATCCTGTTAATCACAAGAAACAAAAGGCACCAAGGAAATACCTACTCTTCCCCTCAAACAAAAGCGTCTGCACCAGGAGCTGGGAGAAGCATTCAGGCTGTTATTCTAGGCCAACACAGTAAGAGATAAAAGAAAAGAACAGAGGAAGTATAAAAAAATATTTTTAAAAATTAAATGTTAGGCTAAATGAAAGAAAAAGTAACCCAAATTGCTTGATAAATGAAGTGCAGTAAAACTTTTAAGTATTCCTGCTCAGACCCAGAGGTTCACTAGGATCTATCCTTGGGTAAACCACTTTTTATGATGATTTTTCTCCTGGTGTACTAGAAAGTCTCTGCTACTTTCTTTCTGCATTGCTTTGGGGCCTTTTAAAAGCCTTTAGGACGTAACAACTATTTTTATGGTAATGTGAAGAGTCAGAATAGAAAGTGTTTGTCTTTACTGCTCCACATAAAGACTAAAGAAAACAATGTCTCCTGAAGACTCATCACTCTACCAAGATCAATAATTCAGATTTTCTTGAGTGCTTCATTGTAGTTTGTGCCATCAGAGATGGTCAGCCTGGCCACTGAACCAGCAGAAAGGGCTGGGAGCCAAAGAACCCAAAGAGAAAGGGAGGACACCTTCCCCCATAAACCCAGCTGACACAAAGCCTCTGACCAAAATGCTTCCTGGGGCTGCAGGGCACTTTTGTTCTTTTGCCAAGGTCCAGAGGAATTCTCTAACTCCCTTTAGAGAATCTTCCCGTTTCACAGAAGTCCATAAATCACCAGCTGAAGATGCAGGTGAACTTAGCAGTGAAAGGCTTTTGCTTTGCCTCCAGAGTTTTTAAAATATTCCAGAGGCAAAAGCAACAAACAGTGCTTGCTCTCTCTTCCAACTCCTACAGTGCAACACTTTATTCTGCCAGCCTTTCCTGCACACCAGTTTGTTAAGGTTATCACAAAACAAAATTAAATAAACCCAGCCACTTTAGGCCTGATTTCCAAGAGTTGTCCCTCACTGCCAGGCTAAGGTAGGAAAACAGAAGAGAAAGGTGCTTGAAGGCAAGAACAGCAGAAATAGTCTGATACAGAGCTGGCTTCAGCCCACAGGCCCAGAATTGTCATTAATTCCACACAGGTGCAACACAGAACAGATCCCCAGGAAGCTTTGACCTGAGCATTCCAAGTCCAAGAACTACACCCAGACTTAGGGCACCTTTAATCTGATTTAAAATTAACACCAGCCTCCCCACAAACTCAGACTTTCAAATTTGAAAGAACATTTTTAGACATGTCTAAAAAGCATTTCTTCATAGAACTGAGCTTGTTAAGCATCTTTATATACCCCTAGAATTTACCAATTACTCCAGAAAAGTTGATAGACTGCAAGAATTAATTATTAACTCCCTATGCAAATGTGTCTCCTGAACTCTTCACTGCTCAGCCAGCTGAGGCAAACATTGAGCAAAGGAGAGGAAGGCAGGAAGGAGAAGCAGCCAGTGCCTGTGGATGGGCAGTGGCAGCTCCAGCTGAGCCCTGAGCTCTCTGCCCCAGCATTACCTCGATGATCCGGCTGTCCACAGGCATCGTGGTGCTGACCATGTGCACGTTTGGGGTGGATGTGGAGCGCTGCCTTTGGGACAGAGAGCCCTCAGAGGAAGGGTTGGATGGGTTGAAAGTGAAGGCATGAGGTGTAGAATACCTGTGCTGGGAGCTGAGAAGGAAAGAGAGACAAAGGGAGAGTTGTGTTTATTTTTTTCCCCTCTGGCAAGTGAAAAACACTGTTCAATGCAACCTGTCCAAAAGCAATATACACACAATTCCAAGCAGAGAAAAAGCTGGGATTTACACATCAACTAAACTACTTGGTCAGCTGAATCATTCCCAGTTTAATTTAAGAAATAAATATGAAAAACTTGAAGATCTTGTCAGCTCACATATTTAATTAGTGTGTTTAGCTGAAGTCTGTTTTTGCTGTTAGGAATTTTGCCACAGTTCACCTCAATCCCCATCAAATCACATTTAATACACTGACAAAATACTGGCTCTGAGAGATGAATTCAGGACTGTGAAACTAAACAAACTGTTCATTTCAAGCCTGTTAAATGCACAGCTTAAGAGCTAAGCCCTGAATTTGTAAAGCTTTGCAAGACTGTTCAATGGTTTGCACAGAACAGCCAGCAAGGAAGTCATGAAACCCAACACCAGTTAAAAGGAGGCCAAGACTAAAATCCAGCTCAACAAAGAGTTATAAATCACAGCTAAGGCCACTCAGACCATAAGGATCCCAAAACACAAATATATCTTAACTGAAATGGGCCAGCCTTCACAAAACCCTTCAAAATATCTATAAAGTTAATAAGTCACCGTTCAACAACACTGGAAATAAAATGGCAAAGATCAATTCCTGATGTAGTTCCCATTAAAATAAAGAAATAAAGACATAGAACCATTTACAAGTCAGCTACGTGCTCTGTGCCTCATTCCTGACCAGATTTTTCAAATGGGTGCAGAAAAAACAAAAGCTGGCCTGCTCTCTTCAGCCTCTAGAATTTCAAGAGAAAGAATACAGGCACGTGTTAGGGTCAGGGGACAGGGCCCTTGGAAAGGGACACAAATTTCATTTCAGCACTTAAAACTACAGGCATGTTCTCTTTAGGTATCAGAATTTTCTTTAAGAGGAGCATATTTTCAGGTCCCACTGTTTTCTCCTTAAACTCCTATCTGTCATCAGAATATCAGAGCATTATTTTAGTTATGGATGTGAATCACCTACCATGAGACACAAACTCTCAATGCACACTACCTGATCAGATAAAATAAAATTAATTCACAAAAATACCAAAAGGGAGCCTTGGATTTTCTTAGGCAGGAAAGCAAAAGTCTCAAAAAAGCCTTTAGAACTCTACCTTAAAATTTTAAGGCTAAAAACTGAAAATATGAAATCTCAAATCAACGCTTTGGTGGATCTGAGAACAAGAAAGAATAGTCTGTGATGAAGTGGTGTTGCTGCCTTGCACATTCATCCCAACCTTTTATCAGATTGCTCTGCTTTGGAGGAGCTGGGGGTCTTTGGTTGCTTTGGATTGATTGCTTTGAAAGAAGTGTATTTCCCAAAAGAGAAATGACAGGAAATACAAGCTTACCTAACAGGTATCCGGGAGACAGACTCCCGCATCCGTCTCATTGTCAAGGGAGGTAGTGCAGGGACACCACTGTCACTGATATTTGAATTTGGGAACAATCTGAAATATCAACAAAAACAATTACAATTTCAACTGCTACACTACCTCCTGTACAATGCTCTTGAAAGCTGAAATTTTAAAGGGCTGTTTCTTTGCAGCATGATTAACTTCATGAACACATTCCTATCTTTACATCATGTTTTTCCTGTGTACCTAAAACCTCTGCCTTCAGACTCCCAAAGAAAAGTTCCACGTGTTCTTTCCAAACTTGAGAGACAAAATCTTTTTATATCAGACTTTAGATTTTCCTGAAAGGGTACTTGACACAATTCAGTTCTATTAAAGCCAGGTGGCACCAAGTGGCACAAGTCATCCTGCACTCTCTTAGTATGACAAAATGCAGAACCACATGACCAAGTTTAGTTATAAAAAATTGTAACCACTAAGACACATAAAAACAATGACAGGCTTTAACACTTTTACATAAAAAGACTTCTAACATAATAATTTTCAACTTTTGTAACTGGTGTTAGGAAAGTATTATCCTCCATCCATTTTCTCTCCATTCACCATTTTCACCAGTGTCAGAAGTTGAGCTGTAGAATAGGTGAACACTAATGTTCCCAACAGCTAAAATCCAACTGAATCATGGCCTGGTTTATTCTGAACATGTGTTGTGTGAGAGGAATTGAGCCATCCCCTGTTCGGAGGGCATTGGAGCAACTGCCTGGTTATTCAAGGAGTTTTTTTGCTTGTCCCAGAATATTAAAATCCAGAGAAAGAACAAAACGCAGTTGATGTGCACGGCCTTTTCCCCTGGGAACAGACACTCATTGCTGGCTGTTTCATGAGCTCAATCCACAATTCTGCACACTGATCACAAGGACTGCCTGCCCAACAACCCAAAAGGATCTCTGTGATCAGAGATACAAAACCAACTGTCAGCCAGAATTGCTGCTGCCATTAGAAAGGAGCAGTCCTTACAAGAGCTGCCTGATGTTGCTCCAGTCCACACACATGGTTGGCACCTTGGTGCTGCAGTGCTCGTGGAATTTGTAGCCACACGTCTGACACCGAAAGCCATTGAGCAGGAACTTCTGGCAGATGTCACAGAAGGCAAGCTTCAGAAATGTCTTCCGAGCCTGGAAAACACAGCCAGTGATTAATCCGAGCTAATTATCTCTTCATTAACTGAGATTTGGATCTTTAGAGCCCAACAGAAACAAATAACCATGCTAAAATGCTGTCAGAGGTCCCAGGTTGATACTGAGCTTAAAATCGCACTCAAATATTCTAGCACGGATTTCCAGTTTGATTGGAAATCTGGGAAGTTTAGAAACAATAAAGGCTTTATTTATAAAACAAACAAACAAACAAGGGGAAAAAAAAAAAGGACAAGTGTTCTGTCAAATGCAAAAGCATTTTTTTTGCTCAGCAAGGTGACAGAGCTGTGTGAGCCAGGACCTGGAGTTTTTGTCTGTTTTTAGTAGCACCAAAGAGGTGAAAGAGGATCAGACTGGAAGACCCACCTCATTTTTTTTATTAGCCAAAACTACTGGTGTTAATGAATAATCAATACCCCTTGCACGAGAAATAAATTTCTTAGTAATCAAAATAATCTAAGGAATTCGTACTTTTTTAAATGGCAGCCTACTTTTTATTTCAAAAGCTTCTGAAGCATGAAAAAATATTAAAATGAACCAAGGGGTTTCTTCCTCCAGAACCTACTTAAGAGAAAGGCTCCAAATTTCAGCTTCTTCCAGACCTGGAGAAAAATACTCATTTTCTTCTGACCAACTGCAGATTGTATTTTCTGTATTTTTTTTAATGTAACATAGAAGTGACTTTCAGGTTTTGTAAATCAACCCTAACCTTCCTAATGGATGTAAATGACAATCCTTTAGGATTTAGGATAACCACAATGTATTTCTGGAACAAAACAAGAAAAAAAGCTAAAATATGGGAACAGAGTTCCTTCCCAGGGAGAAGACAATAATGCAAGGTAAAACTGTTAGAGTTGGGCATTATCTCTTTGTAAAAAAAGAATTAAAAAAAAAATTTAAATTAACCCACAAAGCACAAAGTCACCTTCTACTTATTTATTTTGTATGGAATAAATAATCCATGTTTGAGATGGAACTACAAAGGATAGCTTTTCATTCCACCATAGAACACTCTGTCAAATGACAAGGAAGCATTAGCTCACAAAATAATTTCATGACCTGCAGAATTAACAGCACCCCTGAATATCCAGTACAATTAACTGGACCATCAGTCCAATAAAGCTGCTGAACTTATCCAGCCTTTTTTGACTGATGAGTCAGAGACTGGAAACGCAAATTTTCTCCCTTTTCTGGACTTTTAAAGACATGGCTATCTTACCACAACAGCTACAGACATAGGTATTTATGTAAAATAAAAATGGCAATCATCAGACCTGTGAAGGATATGCACAATGTGAGCTCTGATAGTCTGTGACACCTGGGGATCACCAGTGTACTAAATAGAATTCTGGCATTTCACTGCAAATTGATATTTAGGGAATGTAATTTGTGGGGAACAGGGATGAAGGAATCAACCACAGCTTCTGAAAATCCCTGTGTCCAGAAAGCCAAAAGCTGGATGCCCAAAACATTCTTTGTCCAAATTTGTGGCTCAATTAATAAAATTCACAGCAGAATACAGAGCAGCAAAAGCTTACAAAATTGTGTGTGGTGAGTGGGACATGGTCAAGGAAGTCTACTCGCAGCTCCTCTCCAATCAGGGAGGCAGCATCTGTGTTCCAATCCAAACGCACTTTCTTTCTAAAGAGAAAATGAGGACAACAAAATCACTTTGGAGAGAAGTCTGGCCTCATCAACCATTATGTTTTGTGAGTTTTCTTGAGTAAACTGAAAACAAATACCCATAAAAGCATGGCTAACCTCTTACAGTGAGCTAGACAGATCTCAGTGTCTTTCACTTAAAAAAACAGAAGCAACTTGGAATATATTGCAAGTCACCTCTTTTTGTGCTCATTTTTATTTATAAAATATTTGACATAAATCACCTGGAAGCTTTAATGGAGTCACAGAAATACCCTTATAAATGTAAGAGAAATTATGAGTGACACCCTCAGTGACTCAAAAACCATTATTACGTGTTTGGGCAGTGACTGGTGACCCCAGAATGGCCTCAGCTGCTCAGAGATGTAACCCCACAAATGCCTGAGGCTGCAGGGAGCTTTAAGCCCAAGCCTTAGGAGGTGTGAAGTTAAGTGCATTAACTCCATGAGATACCTTCACTCCCTCAGCTTGTAAAACAATCATTTGGTATTTAATAGCAGCATCCCCAGTCCTACAAAAAAATAAGGAATATCTGAAGTTAGATCAAAATCCAAATATTGGAAAGTTGTAGAGGAATGCAGAGCCTTAAAACTGAGCACAATGAACCGTTCAGGGAAGTGGGCTAAGAATCACTGACACTGAATTTACCAACTACAAAGGCAGCACAGAAATACACCTCAAATATGAAGGAAGGCATCACCTCATCTAGAGCATGGCAAAACCCTCACTAAGAAGCTGCAAGCACTTGAGTGAACCCTTCCATTTTAAGTATTTTCAATATTTAGCTTTAAAACAAAAATGAAATTGCCAATACACAGGAAGCCAGCACAGTTACCCTAGAAGACAGCAAAGAAAGCAACACTAAGTGTTCACAACCAAACTGCTTTTAAAGGAAATTAGCCAGAGGGGAAGAAAACATGACTGCTGCTATTCCAAACCCAAGATTTTTACATTCTCTGGGAGGAAGTTTCACTCTTACCCTTTCGGTTCAGCAAGAAGTCGAAAAACGGCACAGCATTCTGGCTGCAGACCTCTGACCTTCAGTGCCTTCATGAGACAGTCATGCAAGGTCATCCCATTTCGCACGTTCACCTGTGACCAAAGGGAAAAAAAAAACAAAATATGTAGGCAGTGACTGCACAATTTCTGTAAGATTTTCCAAGAGTGGAAGACTGTTTTCTCATTTTCTTTAGAAATTCCAGGAGAGCTGCACAAAGTGCACTCTTGCAAAGGACGTTCTGAAGCCATTTTATAACTTCTCTATATATCTATACTTCTTTATAGCTTCTTACAACGACTGAGTTTCTATGAAACATAAATAGGCAGCCTATAGAAGGAATAGAAATGCAGGCAAATGGAGTTACCTCAAGTACAGAAAAAGGCTTATTTTATATTTCAGGAAACTTTGGGTAAGACTATTATTAGGTACACTTAGCTCCAAGAAACTGAACAGAAGTGCTCCCTCAACAAGTTTCACTTCGGCTTTAACCCCCACACTTCACTGTGGGCATCCAAGCGAGGAAAATGACAGAAGTGTCACACAGGCATCATTGTTTAAGTCAGCCAACAATGACTTTTAATGTGGAATATGCTCACGTGCCTTAGAAAATTCACAGCATTGAGGCAGAGCAATACAGCTTCTCAAAATACAGATACAGCACACGTTTAAAATAAAATACATCCTCTAAAACCAACCAACTGCTGACCATCACTCAATCACAGTGAGACCCTTTTGAATGCAGGCATTTCTGGTGCCAGATCTACACCCCAGTGGCAGCAGTGGAACCAAACAGTGTTTGTGAGCTGCAGGCAGCACAGACTCACCACAGTGCGCTGCTTGTTGGGCAGGAAGACACGGATGGTGTTGCTGGTTTTGGACGTATCCGAGATTTTGCCATCGTCAGACGCCCGGCGCTGGTACCCGAACTGCTGCACAATGGTTGGTGAGATGCAGTTGGGGCCATCAAACACAGAATCCTTCAGCCCAAACCCATTGCTGATGGTCTTCCAAGCTCCCTGGATGTGCTCCATTGGTGCAGCCTAAGGAAGATTGGGAGAGTAAGGGAAATGGCCATGTCCTTCCCTCTGGAGTGGTGCTGTCTCCGTCTCACACAACAAACCTCAGCCTGTTCTGGAAACATCTGAAGCTGCCCTGTCTTGGGAGGTGATCAAACTACATGTGTGGGGTACAGCTCTCCCACAGCTGCACAATCAGGCTGGCTCCTGAAAGCATTTCACTTTCCACACACTAACAGAACAGGAATGGACGTGTAACTCCTCCCACTGCACCTCAGGGTCACAGGAGCACTTCACCAGCAGGGTAATCTACATAATTAGTGCCTGAGGGGCTTTCAGAAAGGTAGCCCGAATACAGAATCAGAGAATAACCTGGACTGGAAGGGACCCACTGGATCACCCAGTCCAGCTCCATCCCTACACAGACACTCCACCAATCCCACCCTGGGCATCCCTGGCAGTGTTGTTCCTGGAGCTCTGGCAGCCTCGGGCCGTGCCCATTCCCTGGGGAGCCTGGGCAGTGCCCAGCACCCTCTGGGGGAGAACCTTTCCCTGATCTCCATCCTGACCCTCCCTGATCACAAGAATAAAGAGTTCTGTAGGAGGCCAGCACAACAGTCCTGAAAACCAGATATGCCACACAAGCATTAGCACAGACTATTAAGAAAAGAGACTCAACAGGAACTGCAATTTTAAAAATTAATTAAGAAACCTATTTTTATCACTGATTTTGAGACTTTGGTTATTTGGGATTTTTTAATACTATCACAATTTACATATTGTGAAACAGCAAAAAAAAATTCTCACACCCACTATGCTCAGTTATATTTCAGCATAAATAAAGCCTGGGACAACTGGGATTGTTCAGCCTGGGTGACGCAGCTGAAACCCTCCAGTACCTGAAGGAAGCCAACAGGAAAGATGGAGAGGGATTATTTACAATTAACAGGATAAAAGGAATGGCTTCAAACTGACAGGGAGTAGGTTTAGATGGGATATTGGGAAGGAGTTGTTCCCTGTGAGGGGGGGCAGGCCCTGGCACAGGTACCCAGAGCAGCTGTGGCTGCCCCTGGATCCCTGGCAGTGCCCAAGGCCAGGCTGGATGAGGCTTGGAGCAGCCTGGGACAGTGGAAGGTGTCCCTGCCATGGCAGGGGTGGCACTGTCTCCTCCTCAGGGCTTTGAGGTCCCTTCCCACGCAAAAAATTTTATGATTTTACAAACGTCTTCCAGTGCAAGGACACCAACAACCCCCTCCCCTTTCCCACACTTCGAAACCAGCACACCTTTCTGCACATGCAGGGACAAAGGTATCATTGGACTTTTTCCCCAGCTATCCCAACTGCAATACAGCTTGAACTCCAAATTATACTCAAACATCTTATTCAAAATTAGGCAAAACCAAAGCCTGTACTGGAATCAAACAACCTGAGTCAGAACACCCAACACTGACTGAACACCTGTCAGCAGCTGCTCAAGTCTCACTTCATGTGTGGTCCTGCGCCTCCTTTGTTGCAAATTACTTGAACCCCCCAATACATTTCCTCATGTTTATGCCAGAGAAAAGCCAACAGTGTTTGTTTCAGTTGAAAACAATTCCATTGAAACAATGGAATTCTTGGATAAAAACAATCTCCACTAATGTTAAGTGTCCATTCTGGGGTGTCCAAAAGGATAAGCTGAATTTCATAGTGTTTTCCTTCACAGCACAGCTCTGAAAAGCCACAGCAGATTTGCAAGTAACTTTGGTCCAGACCTCAACCCAGGTCTGACCAGCAGCCAGAAAGGAAATGCAACAACAAAGTTCCAGAGAAAGGTTTGGTTTAGGTGAAGTCATTACCACCACATGCAAAGCCCAGAGCAGCAGAACCCTCAGCCAGTTCCTGATTATCTCCTTCACTGACAAGGCACACACTGCCAACACAGCCTCACCTTCCCTCCTGCCAATCCCTGTCACTCCTCAATCCATCAGTTCTGCAGGTCCAGTTGGCCAAAGGTTCAAAATATTTAAATGTCAGTAAGATTTAAACTCCATGACCAATCATCCAACAGGACTGAGATACTTGGATTTTTTTTCTTTTTAAATCCATGGCACATAAATGACAAGAGTTTTATATTTGACATAAAAAGGGAATAAGGAATAAAAAGACACTGAGACATTCTGAAAAATGAGAGATAAAATTGAGGAATACAACCAAGTTCACCACACATAAGCACCTACAACATCTCACAATTCCTTCACCTAGGAAAGGTGAAAAACAAGTTATGTTCAGTTACAACATCCATAATAATGCATATGGCAGCTGAAAGAGTAACTACTGAGATGGCAGCAATAAAAACTGAGATAAACTGTTAGATAAGAGGGGAAAGATGAAACCCAGAGAGCTTCTCTTAACTTATTCCCTATGGGAAACTCCTTTGTTTAACACTTCCAGGTAGCAGATGAGACTAAACAAAAAGAGGAGCTCAACTTGATTTTTCTGCTGACCTGAGCTAAGGAATAGCAGGACAGTCATCAAAGCCTCCTTGTCCCTGCTGATTTAATGACAACACCCCAACATCATAGCCTTTATATTTAATATTTTGACATGCTGCCAACATTTCCTGAAAAATTACAGAGAAAGCAAGAAATGACAAAGAATTTAAATTTGAATTTTGACAAGAGACAAGCCTGATACCCAAAAAGTGACTTCCCTGCTCTCAGGGTATTGTCTCTCCCAAACCCTGCACACTGAAGCACAGTCTACCAGGGAAGATCACAGCAATGTATTTTAAGGTTGTTGCACACACAGGAACACAGACAGCAACTGCTATCAGCCTTCTGTAGATCCAAATGTCAGTTCTATCTTTAATTAAGCATTTCCAGCCTTCTCTACCAGATCTTTGCCTCAGTAAGTGCCGGACAGTCTCAGAACTGGGCATGTCTGGCACAGCCCTCCCTTCCAGCAGTGCCCTGCTCTCTCTTGCTATCATCTTGCCACGGGGTTTTGCCACCTCTTTTGGCTGAGAGTTCAGTCCCTGGCAGGCTGGGTTTGCTCACAGATGTTGGGAGTTCTTTCCCTAGAAAATGGATGTACCACACACACCACCCTGAGCTCTTCTCCTCCCGAACCTGAGGGCTCTGGGTGCTACTCAGGCACTCGGGGAGGAGCCAACACCGAAGGGAAAAGATGAGAACAGAGGTCAGACCTGGCCTGGAGCTGGCAAGAACCTGCCAATTGGCCTGAGGGTGGAGGAGGAGGGGGAGAAGAAAGGAAAGTTTAACAGATCTTCAGAGTCTCCTGGGGAGAGACAGGGAATCCCTGCTGCAAAGTTGCTAAACCTGCTCTGGCATCCACTGTACAAGGGCTGGCAGCTGGAAAGGTGGAGCTTGTTGTAGAAACCCAAACTGTCCTGCTGCTGACTCCTGCAGCTATTCAGAGACAGCCCTCTGAGGGTGCCAGAGGTTCCAGGGCCCCACAAACACCTCTTCACCCGGGCCATGAACAGTCTGGCTGAGAACACTCAAATTCTGGCAGAGCATGGGCAGCCATGATCACTTCTCAAGTCTTATTCCAGATCATTATCATGGAAGAATAAATAGACAGTCAGAAAAGCTGCTGCTTGGAGATGATTCTGAATGACTTACACCTTTCTCCTGCCCTCCAGTGCAAAGAAAGCTGGCTTCAAATTTATACAAATCTATACAAAACCATCCCCTTGGAACTCAGCAGCTCCCTGCATGCACAGGTATGAGAGAAGAGAATTAACATGGCACCGAAATGACCAGCTTAGAGCTGACAGGAGTAACATTTAATAACACAGCCTAACACTGCACATCCACAGAGCATGTCTGGCTCACTCACAGAACCTTGAATGGGCACAACAGCAGAACAAAGCAGGCAGAACACCTCTGGCCACAGGTCTGAGTCCACCTTAACAGGTCATTCACGGGCACTCAGCCACCATGCAGAGTCCTGTAACCTGAGCCCCGGCAGCAATTTTATTCCCTTTGGGTATTTTGCTCCAAGCAGTAATCGATTGAAGACATTTTTACTCACTGCACTCGTTTACTCCAGCTCCCCCAACAGCCACACCAATTCACTCCAGTGAAAAGATGTTTGAAACTCTGTTTTGAAGAGAAATTTAATTTAAAATAAAGGAGGAAAGACTGTACAATGATGCCTTCATAACTACATTCTTCTCAGGTTTGTCTCTTCTAGAAAAAATAGCTTTTCTCTCTTTAAATTAATTACAAGCATATTTCTGAAACATAATCATTACCAGATACTGAATTTATGTTTATGCCATCCTTAAATAATCCACTGCCAGCTGGATGTTTTCACATATATTTCTAAAAATTTTCTTTAAATCTTTTCTTCCTGCAGCTCATCACTTTTATGAAAATGACTTCAAACAGCCTTTCTCCAACTGACAAACTGCAACAGCAGCGTTCAAAGAATATTTCAAGATATTAAAGTCCATCCGTCCCCTTGTAGATCCAGGACTGCTGGGAAACTGATACTGATTGGTTTCATATTCAATGTTCAGCCTAAGCAGAAAAACAATGTTATTTACTGCTGCAAGTCCCCCAGGAGTTCTGCACCCTGTGACCAATACTGCACTTTTCATTAGTTCTCTTTGCACACATTACAGATTCTGCAAATGAATCACTGGAACAAGTATTAAACCAAAAGCAGGGAACAGCTCTGGAATGTGCACATCTGACAGGAACAAATTCCTGGAGATCAGTCACTCATATACAATCAATACATTCATGTCATTCATTCCAGTTCAAAAGGTATTGGAAGCTACTGTGACTTTTTCCATGAGCAGGATAAATTGCTGATCTGAACTGTTAAAAATTTCAGCCTCCCTCCCTTCCAAATGCCAAAACTGGTACTGAGTTAGGCTGAAAGTTCACATGCTACAAAGCTGAACTCTCATTCCAAAGTTTAGGTACTTTGTCCTTGCTTTTTTCTGGAACTAACACCCAAAGCTTTTAAAAACACGTCAAAACAGTTCCCCCTGCCAGCACACAGGCACTGCCATTTTTATCCACACAAATTCATGGAATTTTGTGTTTCATGGAATACACCTACAAACACAGAACAGCACAGAACAAAGTCCAGAATCCATTTCAAACTGAACACTTTTGTCAGTAAATATAAGCTTGAAAAGCTGCTTAGAAGCTAAGTTTTCATCTCTGACACAAAAAGATCAATGGTCCATTTAACTATGTCCTTTTCTTCTCCCATACAGTAATTAATTGATCTAATGTTGCTTGGGTGACCAATTAGCTGGGGGAAAAGCAGAAATTCAAACCAGACAAATCTCTGTTGTGATCTATAGCACCATTTTTTAAAGCAGCTTTTCAGAGCAGTAGAGGATAAATATGGACCCATTCCTATAATAATAAATAAAGCTGTGATCTATGGAAATACGAATGCAGGGCATGAGTTGGGATCAGAGTAACAACCCAGGCAGATCCCTCTTACATCTACAATGATGGTACTTTTCCTTCATGTGTCCTTCATTGTATGAGATCAATGCCAAAAAACAAATTCCTCCCTTAGACAACTGACAGAAATTAAAAATTAACAGAAGGAAATGTCAGTGTTCAGAAAAAAAAACAAACAGAACAAAAACCAACAGAAACACATACAATTTCTGCCTCTGCTGTTCTGATCTTGGAAGTATCTTTTCTGCTTTTTTTCTTTATTTATCAGAAGTATTCTGTTCTTAGTCACTATTTTAGCCTTCAGGAAAAAAATAACATTGGTTTTCCAACAAGTGGGCCCTACAGTCAGGAGGACATAAGCAACACAACCCTCAACCTGCTTTCAGACTTATTAATTTATTATTCCTTCAAGATTACTCTTTTTGTACTTAAAAGCTGCTGTCAGATAAAAACTCTGACCACTAAGCACAAACCAAGTCAGACTCCCTGGCTGCAGCAGGCTGTACTTTGGGCTCTGCTTAGCAGGAATTTGTCACCAAAACAATATGCACACCTTTGGCCACCCTGTGCCTGCTCTGTGTTGGTTGTAACAGCTCTGGGCTGCTTTTCCCAGCCAGTTCCCAGGAAGATCTGTTTGGTTTGTCCTTTCCACACAGATCATTCCCATGTCAGCCACCCATTTTTTTCCACATGATATTTCTATGAAATTTAAATGTGAAACTCTGAGTTTCCCTACAAAACCACAATTCCTGCATTAGAGAAATAGGAGCACTGAATAGCCACTATCTAAAAGAATGATACAGAATCCCAAGCTTCGCCTTTCCCAAAGCAAAAAAACAATCACAGGTAAAAATAAAAATGCAGAAGGTGTTTCTAATCAGTTAGAGTGTTTTCAAACTGGATTTAAGTACAGCTGCAGAGTTTATATAGAATCACAAACAAGTTTATGGAATTGCTATTGAAACAGTAGGAAAGGAAAAAGCAAGTAAGGAAAGTGCTCATACATTTTGTACAAGTTTTGCTTATAAAGCACCAGAACTCTGCCATGGAATAAAACTTCCACTGTTCTTTCTAGTAAAATATTTCATATTTTTTTATCTAATGTGCTCTTAACATGATGAAGACTATTAAAGCTGAAGTGATATTTAAGACGAGCTCCTTTTTCAATTCAGTAAACTGAAACTCATTACTAGAAACAAAAAGCACTGAACACTGCTTTTTATAGCTGATTGAATCAGAATCATATTATATGACAGTCCTGTCACTCAGACTTTTTGTTTCTGTGCCATAATGTTAAATTCTTCTCAGGAGAATCCTCCAAAGGGAGATTTACTGAGAGATTTCTTTAACGTGGGCCTTGCACTGCAGACAGAAGTGGTACTACAAGTGTTTTGTATTTCTTTACATGGTCAAAACACTGGACAAGCCTTTTTTCTCCCCCAAATCTCTCAATCAAGTGCACATACCTTCCCAGCCATGTGCCTATTTGCATTCTGCACTTGCTCATGCCAATTGTTCCCAGTCTGAAAGCCCCAAACTGTGTTTGCAGTTGCCTGGAACTCATCCACTTTACAGCAAGGATGAAAAAAGTTACTCAAATGTCAGCAATCCACCAAATACCCTTCCCACACAAGTTCTCAAGGATTAAACAAAAAAGTGACTGAGAACCTCAGCACAAAGAATGCCTGGCTCTGTCCTCCCTCGGCCGCGTGTAGGAAATGCAGCAACACTGAGGAGAGCAGCACTGAGAACACCCCAGGACTGGGAGCCTGGAGAGAATAAACAGCCTGAGGATTATTAAAGAAGCTGTGCTCACATCTCACTGTACAGAGAGCCTGCATGGTGCTGTTAATCAGCACTGCAAAGCACCAGGCAATGCTGAATTAGCTGAACATCCAGGAGGATGCACTGCCCCAGCCTGCCCAGAGCCAGGTGCTCCCTGCTTTCACCCAGGGCAGCTTGCAGCCAATAAATGGATGTGATGAAATGTGGGCTCTGTGCCAGGCCTGCAGTGCCACGTGGAGGTCAATAATGTGATTCCAAGAGCTTGGAAACATCATCCAGACGGGCAGAGGGCAGGGCACAGGGACACGAGCACCAACGGCCTTGGGAGATCTTCTGGAGGAGATAGAACAAAGGATTCTCCCTTGTATTTTATAACAAAATGCACCTGGGAATAGCTGAATATATCCTTCCTGGACAGCAACAACTTTATTTTCATGGTTTGTATGCACCTGTATTTGTCAAGAAAGCTGAATAAAATAGCAAATAAAAACGGAATGTACTTAAAAATTTAAGACTGTATACAACAAAAAATATTTAAGACTGTGTCAAACATCTATTGTCCTGAGAGCCTCCAAAAGAAATTATGCTCCATTTTAACATCATCTTATTAAATATACCCATGAAATTACAGTTCTGGTTTGGGTGGGTTTTATTTAGTTGAAGTGCCATACCAGCCGTTTTGTTTCAGACATAGAGCTTGAAGATAATGCCACAGACACAATTTACATTAGGTCTGGATTACTCCCAACAGACCTGCAGTTGTGTGGAAAGGCAAATGCTGTTTGGAGGAGACAAGCAAATATCAAGAGCTGAAGTTCTAAACTGAGGAAGGGCTTTTCCCCAGCAAAGTAAATATCCAGGGAGACTGACTCAAGTAAGAGCTTAAGTTAAATACACACTTCTGATAAAGCAAATCCTGTAACAACTGCAGTTCCAGATCAATTTTGTGGCATTCTTCAAAAAACAAAAAGTGAATTTTAGCAGTCACGCAAGTATACAAGCACAGAGCTGAGCTGAGTTTCCCTTCCTGAAGGAAAGGTCCAGGCATCTCCAAAGAAAGAATGGGGCAGGAGAAGGAGGAAAGGAAAGATAACAAGAGAAAGTTATTCATACCTTTAGTTTTCCTTTCAGCAAATGAAGTCCTATGACAAAAGGATGAAGCACATCATCTGTGGAAGACAAAAAACCAGAAGATATTTACATTTTAATAGACAAACATATACATGCACTACATACCAAATAAATAACCAAAAAATTACATCAGTGATAAATTATCATCCTTCTACTTTCAGAGTTTTCAGGGTCTTCCAGCCTTTCATTATTTTACGCAGCGCTTCAGTGTAAGGAGACACAGAGTGCACAATAACCAAATGCTACTCAGCTTAAAAGCATTTAATTCTTATTCCAGAACATCAGAAACATCTTTTAAGCTAAAAACTCACTGAAGTAAAAATGAAATGGGAGTTGAATACTCCCTTCTCACACGTCAGTTTCTCACTCAGACAAACACCTTGCTGACTCACAATGTTGACAAATCTTGGAGACAAAACAAACAAACAGTAACAAGCAGCCAAGCCTCTGAAGGCTCTCTGTATCTTGCATAAAAGCACCAACTGTAAGAGAAAGAATTGCTAGGGAAGCTGAAGAAATCTTGATGGGATCATCTCCCACAAAGCTTTCTCTTCTCCAGACCAAGAAGTCTCAGCTTCCTCATGTCTTTCTAAAAAAATCAAGACGAGATCTTATATTGCCTTGCTCGCTTCTGGTTAGAGATATCCTCTCTTCTGGACAGAGCAGATGGGGAAAAAAATTAAAATGAATAAATAAAAAGAAGCTGCAGTGATTTTACCAAGACAGCAAACTCTCAAAGACTAACAAGAAACCAGATTAATGCTTTGAGACCTCCACTTTAAGCCATTTTCAGTCATTTTAAAAGTAAAATTTACTGACAGTCTGAACTGTGAATTTACCCTGCTTATACCTAGCACACCTGTCTCCAACAAACATTAAGGAATGTGGCACATAAAATACTGTAAATATGCCTTCCATCATGGAAAAAGATAAGCAAGGAGACTGGGGAGAAGGAAGAAATTCTGGTTTTCTCACACCAGAGGAAAAGCTGAGATCTTTAGTTATAACCAAATACAAGAGATGACAATGAGTCGCTAAGATGGATAATGCTACATGAAAAAAGGAGAGAAAACTCATGGGAAAACTGCATTTACAGAATGAAAACCCAAAGCATTTTTACAGTAAAATCAGCAAGAACAAAAAGAAATCTCATGCATAAATCAAGAAGAGACAGCACAGCATAAAACAAGCGTGAGGGGCTGAAGAAGCAGGTGCAGTATTTCTATCTGCCACCACAGCAATAGTTGTAAGGCCAGAAAAATTACTCATTTTTCTTTAGAGATAAAGAGACACATGACAAAAAAATCAGTAAGAACATCTGCTAGCAGAACTGGCAAACACGAGGGTTTAAGGAATAAGAGAGTTGCCAAAAAGCCCAGCTTTACTGCAGATGTGAGATTCAATTAAGCCTGACTAGAATTGTTCCCGTAAGACAATGGCAGAGCAGAGACAGAAGAAAATCTCTGTGTCCTGGAGGAAGTTTCCTGCTTGCAGGATTTCCACCTGAGGTGCTCTGAGGAGCAGGGTAAGGAGCAAGGCCAGCAGGGGCCTGTGAGGGGAATGTTGAATGCACACAAATTCATCACTCATCACCCTTCAGTGTCAAACCATTGACTTGGAGAGATTCCGCCCCAAATCTACTCCTAAATGCACAAAGAGCCAGCACAAAAGCTTGAGGTTTGGGTTTCAGTGTTGTCAATCACTTCTGAACTATGGATTGATGGTTTTAGAAAATAAACCTTGTATTTGAGATGAAGTAATCACAAATGTCAGACATTTCAGCAGTCACACATCTCTATGTGATACTTGTGCTACTGAACTCCCCTGTCTCACTGTCAGGGCATTCTTGCTGTTTGCTCCAGTTTCCACTACAAGTATTTGGACAGCTATAGCATTTTGTCACTGGAAGTGCTGTTAATTTACTCCCAGAAAAAATATCAATTTCCTACAGTGGATAGGAATACAAAACAGAATTTAGTCAACATCAGCCTGGCCTTTTAGAAATTAAGACAAAACATCACACTCACTGATTCCTGGGCTACACTGTTAATCCCCATCTTTAAAACTCACACTGCATATTCAAAGTCTCCACATGAGAAACTGAGAAAGACAAAATAATCAATATACAAAGGAATCCCAAATTTAAAAAAAGAAAAATTCTGCCAGACATAAAATATGCAAACAAAACTGAAAGAATCTCTTGTAGTCACAGCTACAGTATTATTTGTGCTGACAGAAAAAAAATATTTTTTCAGTGTAAGACAGTCTCTGTGTCAATCTGCCCAATTTTACTGAACATTTTCTTCAGTGCATACAGCACTTTGTAACAGAAAATTATTCCAGGTACTGTCCTGTAATTCAACATCACAAGGGCAGATCTTACTGGAATAGGTAAAAATAGCAGCAGGGAGCATGCCAAAGGACAGTCTTTCCACTACAGGGGCAGTGCTTACATTGCAACATCAGCTGGCTCTCTTTTTATAACCTCACCATTGCCAGTGAGTGAGTTACACAGGCAACTTAAAAGGTTGGAGAAATCCAAGAGTAAGCTCTGCCCTGTTTCTGAGCTGAAATCAATCCCCTGCATCAGTGTGAGCCCAAGGCTCTGCTGCAGTGCTGTTATTGCCTGTGTAAGCTTTCTACCTGCTCCAAAGTATTCAGCACACAGGGATGATGTCACCCAGAATTCAGTGCATTTCTTGTCAAATGTCAGCATAAAATTAGAGCCTTGCACACTCTGTTGCTCCTTTAGGCTGTAGCACACTGGAAGCTCCGTAATTTACTCCATTCTCTGCCAGCCACATGACCCATCCCCTACAGAACTCCTTTTATCCCATTTCTGCAGGCCAACCAGCCTGCAACAACCCCTCTCCAGCACTGAACTCCAAATGGGTTTTTGCCATGTTTCCACATAAAGATAACAACCACCCCAACCTGAGCACTGCAACTGTGAGCCCAGTGATCAAACAAAGGCAGAAATGCTGTTTTACCAGAAGAGACTCTGCTCCATAGCCAGCAGCTTGACTTGCAGGTGACCAAAAGTGCTTAGCTTTCTAATTAGGCAGCAGGGAAAGCTGCACCCTCCCATCTCAACACCACAAACAGGTTCCTGCCTGCTCATCCTCCACATCGGCATTGATTGGACACAGCTTCCCAAAGGTATTGGAGGCACATGGAGAGGGAGAAGAAAGCTTGGGGAAAGCAGGGAGTCACTGAGCTGGCACAGGTGCTCTCACACACTTTTCTGCCTCAATCGAAAAAAAACTGACTGATCATCAACATATTTACCTCTCCTTAAATGTGCAAGCCCTGGAATAATCAGAGATGTTTGTTATTTGCACACAGTGACCCCAGTACTGGGTGTTTGTTTTAAAAACTAAGCATCAGCCTCGTGCAAAATCAAGAGTAAGGAGAGTTTAGACACTTCTGCCATACTTTTAATGCATGAATTTTATAATGCAAGTTTCACCAAAAAAAAAAAAAACCCAAACTAATTAAAACACAAATACAAAACACAAATACACAAAAACTGAAAAAAATATTTTAATGGGGCTATGCAATAGATTGGACCTGAAAGAATTCAACTACTATCAGAAATCAACAAAATATGGAAAATATTAACCCAACAGTAGTCCTGGAATTAACAATTACTAGGTAAGTTCTGAACTTCTGGAATTGAAAAAAAAGGTGTTCTTGTCTGTGAAGGTGGAGTCACAATCTGTGCCATAAGTATGAGCAAGTTTCAGAGAAACTTTAGAACAAAGTTTCTAAAGTAAAGTTTAAACCCCAAGTTCCCATGTATCAAAATACACCTTTACAAGTGAAAGCTGCAGAGATAATTACAGGCACTCTTACCTCCACATTAAGTGGAATTAAAATCCACTTTACTTTCTCTTTTACAAGAACCTTTTAATAGTGTACTTTCTATGGTAATGATTTGGAAACAATATAAACAGCATTTTTTGAGTAGCAATAAATTAGGAATTTTAAAAAAAAAAAATTAAAGCATGATTAACCAGTATTTTTTCATCCCAGCAACACTTCCAGTCTACTGTCCATCCTATATCTGCTCTGCTTTGCAGGATTCTCCATAATCCTACATTTCTACAACAGTTCCATGCAAACAAAAGGGAGTACACACATCTTCGCCTGCCCCACCACACACCTTCAGTTTCACCAAAAAATCTTATGGAAAATCTCACATTTCTTATTCACAAAGAAAACCTAAATAAAGAAAAAAGAATGATAATTTAGTCGTCTCTGCCACAGGTAGCAACTGAGTAAAGAGAGCAGTGCCTTTTGTGGTGTGCTAATAGACTGAAAAACACTATAAAATACTGAAAGTATGACCAGACTTAGAGCAAATGCTCTTAAATGGCTGAGAACAAGAAAGAGGAATATGCAAAAGCCAGCACAAATTACTGCTAGAGCTGACAGGGACATACACTGGAAGCAGACTAAAAGACATTACAGAAAAAGGAAAATTGGCCATATGTTAAAATATTTCAGTATATACCTTAAATGTTTTCCCCTACAAAAGCATTAGAGACATCTTTCTTCTAGTTCTGCACTACCGTGCATCTCCCTCTTGGTAATCTGTCAGCTCAGTGTTTCAAAAATCCCCACTTTCAGAACTCCAGCTTGTTCTACGGTGAAAAAAATTGATATAACAGAAGACTACAATGGGGGCCTAGAGCCATTTCTTAGCGCCTGAACGTATGAGCCAGCTTTAATTAATCTAGTTAACCCCATGCCACACCCAGCTGCGAGTTAGGGAAGCAACCTCCCTCTGCCTGTGAACTAAAAATACACGGACGGCTCGAGTGCCGTACCGATCTACGTCTGTCCATCGGAATGCCCCGGGAATTAACGCCCTGTTCTCAGCTGCTCCTCGCAACTGCGGCGTGCGAGGGGCGAACCCACGGCAGGTACAAACCGCAGTTAAACCTGACACGAAGCAGCGAGGGAAAACTGCAGCGCCCGTAAGCGAGGCAGAGGCACAACACAGCTGGGGAGAGGCTGCGAGCGACACGAAGGGGGCTCAGGGGGGCAGGAGCTGCACACACAGGTCCATCTGCACATCTCCAGACAGCAAACACGGCACAAGCGCCTTCCGCTCACCACCTGCACTCCGGATTTGCAAGGCAACTCTCCAGCTCTTCTGCCTCAAGTGCAACAGCTCTGATTTAACGGAGCTGCTGCTCTGCTGCTGCGTCCAGGATGCGTCTGGAGCAGCACGGGGGAAATGGCAGAGCTGGCACACCTGCACCCGCAAACAAACCCTGCAGTGACCACCCTGCTGTGCCACGCAAATCCGGAGTTCTGCTGCTAAAATCTCCCATTTCAATCACGTGGACTACATCACCTAAAAGCCTGACAATAGGATACTTATGGAAACACGCTATTTATTAATGATCCGTTCTAATTCCTAGCTCTGAAAATGCTTTTCTCATTTACAAATTACTCCATACCAGCACTTTGTTTATCCTCATCTGCTGTGTGCACTGCAGCATTTCAGTACACAAATGACCATATTCTATTAAACTGTAAAAGGTCAGTACACACTGCTGCAATAAAATCAACTTTGTGTAAAACAGATGACATTTATAGTACAAACACAATATTCAAGTCACTAAAGGAATAAACGTGCGCCAGCTGCTTTTCAAAGCAAAAGCGTTGTTTACAAAAAAACAGCACACGCAGCAAGAACCAGCAGAGCTCAGAGAATTATTCACAGAACTTGGGCCAAAAGAGACTTTCTTTTCAGAAAAAATAAGAACATCACTAAACATGGGTTACCCATACAGAATAAATTGTATCTGCTTCATGCTGTCTCAAAAGCCACGAGCTAATGCATGCTCATTGCTAAAATACCCTGTTCATTTGTCATAAATTTAGCATTTTTAGCCAAGTCCCTACTGTTACATTAACTCCTCTTTCAATTAATTGCTAAAGCTGACCAATTGTTTCCACAACTTTAGTCAATACATGGAGAATACATTTCATACTAGAAAACACCAAAGGGTTTTGCATAAGCAATTACACAAACTCAATCAAAATCGATACAATGTAGATGTAAACATGTCTGTTTACAAATTAAACTTATGTGACACTTACTGAAATCATGTTTCAATCACACTGCTTGGTAAATCACAAGTTTTCATCTTGTTTGGATGACTTTTGTTGCTTCCCCAAATAAAGACCATTTTAACTTATGAAATTTGATGGGTTTATTATAAATAGAACTCTAAATACTATTTTTCATTACACACTCTTTAGATTTCTGTGTTTCTAATTTAGTAGATGGTCCAGGAACTTATTTCTTACAACACAATCATCCTGTTCAACCATTCATTTGCACACAGTGGCCACACATTCGTTTCCTGAACTGCCATGAAAGTTTTGGAAATGCAGCTGCACAAATCCCATTATCCTCGTTCCCTGGGCAACTGGTGGCACCAACTGTCCTGCTTCTCCTCCAGCAATTCTTGGGTATTCCTCATTTTTGAAGTTAGGCAGAGGCACAAAGAACAGGCCATTCCCACAGGATATAGAAATAGGAAGCCAAAGCATGGGGGAATTCCCTGCTCTCCATCAGCCAGGGCATCACAGCAGGAGCACATCCCAGCGAGGAGCCCAAAGCCACGGAAATCTCTCCCTCCCTCCCAGCTGGCAGCCCAGGGAGGCAGGACCAGAGCAGTGACAACACGGGAAGGGGAGGAGCAAAACCTCAGCGGGTGTTGAAGGAGAGCAGGAGCAGAGGGGCGCTGCAGGTGCGACCAAGGTGTGGCAAAGGGAACGACTCTGGCAGCGCTGGAAAGGACAGGATGTGTGCAGAGACCCAAATACCAACCTGCACTGAACTGCCCAACTTCATATGCTCTACTAACTTAGTTAGCAATACAAAAACAATTTAAATATCCTGTATCCACAACATCAATTCAACTCCTGCACTGAATCTTGATTGAAGGCTCCTTTATATAAAATAATTCCACCTAACAGCTTTTGGTTCCCATCTCCTACAGGAGCTTGCAAGCCAACAGCTCTGAATTTAATGTTTTCCAACAAGGAAAACTTGGTTTTCTTCTCAACTCCAGGTTTTCCAACAGCACAAAGAGCCACATAAATAATCTAGAGGGAGGAGGGGAGGAGATGTCCCAGAAGAAATTACTGCTGATGTAGCGTACCAAGAAATGCTGACCAATGATTTCCGTGGGTCATGTTTGTGGTTTAGAAAATGAGTTCTTTTAATAAGATATAGTAAGCTCAGGCCCTGAGACAGCAGTGACTTCATACGTAATTTGAACAGAATGCACGGTTGGTTAAGAATAAAAAATGGAAAAGGAATTAAACTGAAACAAATAAGGTTTAGATCTTCTTTGGAAAGAAATGGGCTTTTTTCCTGCCACTTCCAGCTTTTCCTTCAAAGCAGGTTAATCAGCAATGTTGCACAATAAGTTGTCCAGTCCTGAAAATATTAATAGCAACAAGCCATATGAAAAACATATCCCAGGACTCTGAAAGCATCACTGCCCCAACACAACGAAGTACTTCACTTCTGATTTAATAATCTAAGATTAAATAGCTTACTACATTAATCAGTCACCATATTCATTTCATGAACACACAAAGAGATCCCTACATCTTTCATAATTAACTGCAGCCTTAGGGTTTGCCGGCAGAAAATTCTCATTAAGACAAACCAAACTAAAACCTCTTCCATTCTGAGTGGGTGTCCCCAGAAGAGATTTAAGAGAATTGCCTGGAATTAACTCTCACATTTGTCAACTCAATCTCTCCTTCTGCACCAACACTGCAGACACATCCTAAAGAATAAGCATGCCCATTCCAGTTGGGCACAATGCAGTGATCCTTCAGGCAATAGCTGCAGCTGAGTTTTTTTTTAAGCATTAAAGTAAAAAACATCTTCAGGTATTTTAAGCTGGCTTCAATTTTGGAAAGATCCTGAGTTTTACACCACTGTAGATCCTTCTGGTTCTGCACACCTACAACCTGCAGCTGTAACACAAACTGTGCTGCAGCAATCCCACTGCAACCGGTTCTGCAGTCTCACTGGCCCAGCTAAGGTCCCTGCATTTATGGATGTCACTCCAAGGCAAAGAAGGAAAACAATTCTACACCAGTCATTTGGCCTGTCACAGGCAAGATGAACAACGGGCAGCAGTGGGACAGGCAAGTTACTGCTGTGTGCAGTCACTGGAGATAGAGGCAGGCAGGAAACAGGGGTTTGGACAGGGCTCTGCAGGAGCACCACTGCTACACGGCAGGGCTGAACAGCTGACAAGGACTCAGAACACAATCTTACTCCTGTTTGCAAATATCTAACGGATTTTAAGCTCCAAAAAATAACCAAGCAAGCAATTCAGACCAAAGAATGCCTAAGCAGAAAGAATTCAGTTGTGCTGATACACCTAAAGGCGTTTTCTACTCCCAGTTCAGCACACTGTGGATGACAGTAACAGGAGAGTCAGGCAGCCCCGCTGGAAGCGCAGGAGGGACAAAGCTACAGCATCACAGCAGGGACCCGAGCAGAGCGGGCCAGCACAGCCCGGCTGTGGGCAGGGCACGGCTCCAACTGTGCGGGATGCTCATCCCACTGCTTATCCTCCCTGCACAGGGCACCGCTCCAGCTGTGCGGGATGCCCGCTGTTCATCCTCCCTGGGCAGGGCACGGCTCCGGGGCTGCGGGATGCCCGCTCACATTCCCCTGCACAAGGCACGGCTCCGGGGCTGCGGGATGCCCGCT
>WBNO01028764.1:0-46959 GCA_013400575.1 Peucedramus taeniatus | reverse complement strand
GGTGGCGCGGCAGAGCCGGCTCCCCTGAGGGCACCGCAGCGCTGCCGCCTCACGCGCACCCCCCGCCCGCAGCTCCCGGAGCCGCCGCACCAGCCCTGCCTCGGCTGAGCCCGCGGTAGTTTGACAGTGAATTAGCGAATGAATCTGCCCCGGTGTGTGCACACCGGCACCGGTGGGTCCGGCAGCAGCGGCCGCGCTGGCAGAACGGCGAGCCTTGAGCTGTGCCGGGCCGGCCCTGCCTTACCTGGGCAGAGGAGCCCTGTCCTACCTGTGCACGGCAAAGGCCGGCTCTGCAGGGAGCAGGAGCAATTCCCAAGGGGCGGTACGTGCTCAGGGGTGGGGTGTGAGCTGCTGGGAAAGGTATCTGGGGAGAAATAAAAAAATAAAAAAATTAACGTGCGAGCTCTTTTCCCGGAGGAGACAGGGACCAGCTGTCAGGCAGCAATCCCTGTGTAACTCTGCACAGCCTCCATGGAAAAGCAGGGATACCAAAGGGCTCTGTTCGCTGTTAACTCACTTATTTTAGCTTTGAAAATGTACAGAACGGCAAATCAAAATAGTAAACAAATTGTCACCCCAAAATACAGCTTCTCGGGCTAGCCACTGCAAAGGAAAACATTTCTCCTAGAACTGTTTTTACAGAGCATTACACGTTTGCATTTACAGTCATGTAAGTTACATTAATTGTTAATTAAATAAGCGTTACTCTTAAAAAAGAGCCTCCAGCAAAATTCTCAGCTTTATTTTGGATTTCTCTACGGAAGAAAGTTCTGATATAAACCAAAACCTGAGTTCAGCTAAAGTCACACTAACCTCAGAGAGGCATAACAAGGACAAGGAAAAAGCACTGTTGGTTTTTTGTGTCTCCTAAGCACCAAATAGGAAGAAATCTCCAAAACAAGAGAGTCCTCAGGTCCTGGTGCCCCCCAGGAAGAGATGTGGTTGCCAAGTAATAGAAGATTGGAAAGGGGATGGCAACCAGGAGCTCTGGAGGGCTGAAAGAAGTTTCCATGCCTCTAAAATGCTGTGATTCCCATCTGTTCTGAAAGTTACCACTGATTCCAGTGTAATAATGCCTTCAATTTAGAGGATACTGCTAAAAAAAATTTAAGCTTTTATAGCACTCCTTTACAAGACAAACCACGCTGAGATTCCAGCTATTAAGAAAAGACCTTACTCTCTAATTTTGCTCTTCCCCATTGCCATGGGCCTACCAGAAAACCAAATGCAGACCGAGGTGGTATCCCCTGAGGGCAAAATTTAAAATCTAAATAATTATTTTCAAATTCCTATAGAGTAATAGGAACTTCTCAATGTCACATTTCAACTGAAGAAGTCCCATGATGCACAGATCCAGTTTATTTATACAACTTCAACAGGAGTCATATCCATGTATCTGACTGCAGAACTTAGCCCTGGAGGAAAAAAATACAAAAATACACTCAAAGCAGTGTGTACAATAAATATTCACATGGCTTTAGACTCAGCATGTCCATGTAATGTGGCAGAGTAGTACAGATTTTAGCAAAATATGCAAAAGGATCTTTAAATAATGTAATATAAAATATAAACACACTGAGGAGCTTGAAAGCAAGGAAAACCACCTCAAGAAGAGGAGGTTTTGCCAAGGACCTTTCATAAAGTTTTAAACTCCTTTTAAAAGAGCAGAACAGTTAAGGAGTGTAATCATGGAGCAAATAAACACAGATCTGGAGGAAAGCAAACCAGATTTTAGAGTTAAACAATGCAGCACATGCAAAGGAAGACAATAATTGCAAGAAAGAAACAGAAAAGCAAGCAGGGAAACTGAAACATTACAGCACTGAAGTAGAAAGGAAACAAAAGCTGAACAGACTTTCCAAAATAAACTGAAAATATCAGCATTCCTCCCGAGGTTGATCTGGTTTATGTTTGTGGTGAGATGTTTAAAGTGTGAATGTCCAGGTATTCGACTTTCATTTGTCCAGGCATACAATCAGATCTTGCATTTTCACCAGCTGGAGGGTTTCCTACCCGTACAGAAAGCAGTCTGGGGAGCAATTAGAAGAGAAGGAAAACCCCTGGGCTTTAGGCTGTGACAGCACCATTATCCTGAGCTGTGAGCCCAGCCTGCCTGGGGATTAATTCCCTTTCCTCCTGTGGGTTTGTATCATAGGCAAAGCCATCTCAGCCTCCTGGACCTCAGCTTCCTCACAGTCCAAAATGGAAGGGATGGTCCCCATCTTTGAGAAGGGTTTTCACCCTGGCTGCTGGAAAGGAGCATGGGAAAGTGAAACCTTTCCTTATTTGTGGTGATTCCATTTGCTGTGTGCAATATTCCTGTGTTCTTTACTGGGGGATTCTCCAAAAATACCAAATGTCTGAAGCGCCACCACATAACCTTAATTGTATCCTTAATACCTCTAAGCCTCAGAAGAATGAGCAGCAAGAATTAGGAGTGGAATGCTGGCTGGGAAAAAAAAGAAATGCATATACACACTTTATTATGGAATTTTGTGTATCAAATCTTCTTCCCTTCCTCCTCAAGCCAAGGATTGCTGTAGAGAAACTTTGCCATTTTATCCAGCCACAGTCCAAGCATTGTCCTTCTGCAAGGTTTGATTATGCTACAAATTATCCTCTTACTCCTGCATAAGTTTTGTTGTTGTTGGGGGGTTTTTTTTTTTTTTTTTTTTTTTTTTTTTTTTTTTTTTTTTTTTTTTGTAAGAGAACATTGCTTAGGAAAAAATTTAAGTCAAGTTAGATACAAAAGAAATCCAGCATACAGAGACCATGAAGAAAGTGGCCTTGAACAAATCAAGCATTAACAACCTAAAAGAGAAGCCAAATAAGGCATCTCTTATTTGTATGATGATGCATAAACTATTTATATTTTATCATCCAGCTGAAAGGCTTCATTATTACCCTGTGTCACTAAAGTGTTCAAAGGAGTGGAAATACAGTTTTTAGTTTGGGTTTTTCATGTATTGAGAATTTAAATTGCACAAATTACCTTAACAACAACAGGACAACTTATATAGGAAGCTGTTAACAGTGCAGTTAACTTGTTTTGCTGAAATGAAAACCATTATTTTTGTTGCTTTGTCCTGAACAAATCATCAATTTTTTACTTTATTCATGTCCAGCCAAAGGTGGTAGCTGTTGGGCTGGTTACAGTGCCTGCCTTTCTCACCCTGTCCTGCAGCTTTTCAGCCAAATCTTGGGAGCCAAATCTCTCTCTTCCATATGAAAATCTCTTTGCTATAATCTGTTAGGTGTTCATACTTGTATGGTTCTTGGGTGTCTTCCTATAAAATTGACAATAAATATATTGGATTAAAATACCAATTATGTAGATTTTCAATACCAGTTTGTGTGGGAGCACTTCAGAGTATAAATTGAAAGAGCTTTTCATTAAGCCTTGCAGTAATTAAATTATTCTGAGAGTGCAGCTCTATAAACAGTAAACAACAATCTCCTACTGAAAAAATAAAGTTGTATTAGCCCTTCCTCACTGATAATTTGACACAGAAGATTCTTAGAATTCTCAAGGAACTCTGCAGCAGTTTATTTGGTGCAGAGTAAAACTGGCAAGGCAATTTGTGGCTCTGCAGCTCTGCAGTGTGTCTGGCCTGGTTCTGTGCAGGGCACTGCTGCCTCTCCCATTCAGTGCAATGCAGTTTGCTTCTAGGAAAATTCAAGGCTCTGCACTCCCCCAGCCAGTTCTCTCAGACTCTCCTCCAGACAGGCTGAGCTCTGTGGCTTTCCTGAGTTTTAGATTCTCATTTGCAGCACTTCTGCCCAAGATTTAACTTTCTCCTGGTGTGACAAGAAGCTGTGATGTGCAGGAATGCTGCTCAGAGCTTTGAAAGCTGAGATGGCAAGTGCAGGTCCTGCTCACAGACAGTTCTCCCCATCACCCAGCCAATCCTCTGAGTCCTCTGCTATTCCACACCTCTGTGCCCATTTGTTTGTACAGATCAACTGAGAAAAAGCAAATAGAAAATATCCCTAAAGCCACGTGGCTTCAAAGTGCTCTCTGTTGTGTCTGACGGGTACAAATTTATTTTATCAGGTGACTATAACTGGTTTTTCCCCATAGCTGGAAATGTGTTGGAGGAATAGCAGTTAAATTCCAAATAATTTTGGAAAGGATTGAGAGCCTGGGTATATCTCCTTTCAGAATGTAGGAAGTTTCAAAGAGCACAAGGCAAATGCACCAGGTCAGCTGGGGTAGCACTGGATACTGAGAATATCAAAGCATGAAAATAATTTTAGAATAATGTTTTATAAATTTAATGTGGAGATGCTGAACTGATGAGTGCCACCTGCACAGGGAATAAAAACTCAGTCTGAATAAGCATTATTTGAGCTCCAAAAAGAGAACATATTTTTTAAAAACTAAAAATCTAGGCTATAATTTGTGTCTATTTGAACAGTCATTCCTACTGCAGAGACAATAAATACAGCACTTTGATTTACACACGTATTCTATTTTTGAAACCTAACCAGACTGGTTTATTTGGTTTATTTTGACTTTCTGAAAAAGTCTAACCACAACAAAATCTCTTCAGAGCTAGGTACTACAGTTTAAAAATAACAAAGCAGAAATAGCTCTTTCCTGACAAACATTTTTAGAACCGGCCTAAACATATCATGAAAACTCTTCTCCAGCAGAGCAATTACACCTGATAGAGAGCTACATAAAGGATTTATCACCTGATTTAGTGTGACATTTAGCTGTGCATTGACAACTTCTCATGGCCAATGAACTCAATTCAATACTTAGTTTCTCTCCAAGCAGAGGGATTACAGCTGTTCATTGTACTAATGTAGAGGATGACAGGAACATCTCATTTTCCTGTGAGGAATCCCGAGTATGGAATGAGTAGTGACAGGGTAGGATAGGAGGTTGGTGTCACACTATAGCTGAAAAACACACAAACCTTCCTTTATCTCTTCACAGATCATTTTTGTTCTGTTTCTTCATCAAAAAGCCCAAGTGGTTGTTTTATAGTTGTGGTGAGAAGCCTGCTCTCACTGTGATGTGTTTGTACAGAAAGCCTCACTCCTGCCCTGCTCACGTCACTCTTAGCTTTCATCAAAGGCAGATTCCAGAGACAAGGAAACCCAGAGCAGGCAGTGAATCCATCCTACTGCTCTGCAGCTCTGCTATTCCCAGATAACACAGCTAATTAACATGTGCCTATAAGGTCACATCATAAATACCTGCATCACTCAAAGGTTCATGCAGGCAGCACAAAGACAAAAGTCCATTTTAGCCACGTGCCTGCATTCCTGCACTAAGAGAAATGCAACTCGCATTAGCTGGATTCTGGTACAAAAAGCAATGCAAAGTAAGAAGAAAAACTGTCTGGCTTTCAGCTCCAGCCTATTTATCCATTGCCTTTCAAGTTCATCTCAAACATGGGGATAAACAAAGATAGGTGATCAAAGGGCTGCGTTACTTTTGGCAATATGCCCCTGTTGTAACCAGCCTTTGATTCTTGTCCTCCATGTCCTCCACAGCAATTTGTGCTTTGAGGGCCAGGACAATTAAAAATCGTGTTGCAAGCACCTACCTTCAGCAGCAATGCACTCATGAAGATGTGCCAGCAGGGCAGCATTTTGGCCATGAAGCTGCTGAGGGTTGGTGGCTGTACAAGGGGAAGTTCTTACCAGCCCTGTCCAGAGCACAGAGCATTCCAGAGCTGCACAGGGGGAACTTTCACTCTGGGCTGACAGACACATCCTGTACAGGGATCAGCACTGCTCTGTCACAGCACAAGGCATCAGGAGATTCCCCCTGGGAAGCTCTAACGTTTAGCTATGCAATTTTTAAAAACTTCCATACGTATATGGCGCATTTGGTGTCTGATGATGAAGGTGGGGGATGTTTCTGTCAGATGTGTCATTTGTTAAGGGCTTTTTTGCTGTTGCACATTCATTTCTCAGCCTGGCCAGTGGTAATCAGGTTGATGATATATATCAGGATATACTTATGCTTCAGTGGAAAAGTCAACTCTGATTAAATGAACAATGATGTTCACTTTGGTCTTATTTTTGAACAAACTTCTTTTTTAATTCCTTTTTGCAAGATAATACAAACCCAAAACAATGCTATGAGCAAAACAAGTAAATTACTTGAGCAGTAATTAGCAAAGACATCAGGCCAAAGGAATGCAAACATACAAGTCTCCTGCTGGAGCTCAGAGCAGGAGCCCAGTGTGCTGCGTTAGGAGATTTGTTCCATCTCTCAGCAACTGCACAGAAATGAGTGTGGACATGTCTGCTTGTACCTGAGTATTTTTAATACTTTGGAGATACACATCTAATACTCACAGGTATTCACATTCATTTATTCAGACATTCCTCACCTCCAAACCTATTTCTGGTGGAGACAGAAGCTTTGCATTAGCAGCAAATTGTGCAAGGCTTTATCCTGCCCTCCACAGAAATGGAACAGTGACACAGGGCTTGAGTAACTGCTGGAACATCATTGCTGAGACATCCATTTGATTCAATAGTGAGGCCACAGAAATACCAAAAAAGCAAAATCTAAAGCAACTTAAAGTCTTTGCTTTTCATACAGCAAGTATTTGTAACTTGGATAACTGATTCTATGTTCACACACTAAATTCTAGACAGGAAATAGAAAAAAAAATGTTATTTTCCCCCCTTATCACATACAAAGTGGAATGGATGGAAAGGAATAGCAATGTTTTGTTGCTAGTATGTAATAATGTATTTATTTATCTTTCCAGATTGGGGTTTGATGACTTCAGCATGCCTCCTTGTCAGCTCTTACATGGTTCCATGCTATCACCTGGATTCTGAGCAGTGTTGCTGCAGGGTCAAAGGCACTGGGGCTCTCTGCTGGTTCTGGAATTGCAGGAAAGCCAAAGCTGTCCTGAGGCAGGGAGGGTGAAACTCCAAGGCATTATTTCCATCTGGGAGGTTCAGTGCTGAGACATCTCCCCAGGACACACCTGACAGATTCACCTCTTTCAAGGCTGTCTTTAGAAAATAAACCAAGGTGGATTTTCTCCTCCTCTTGTGAAAACTTTATCCTCGTAAATAAGGAACAGCAGAACAAAAAATATCTTATGCTGGGGCAGGCAATCTCAAGATCTTGAGATTGCCTGCCCCAACATAAGATATTTTTGGTTCTGGGTAAATTATCTAATTTCTTGTAGCTCTCAGACTTCAAAATTATGTATTCAAAATAAATTTTTGGGTGAAACATTCGGTACAAGTCAATAAATTATTTCCTCAAGAAATGGATTTTGATGTATCAAGTTTTCAAGTAGGATCATGCTCTTGGCTGACAAGAATGCAAGCAAAATTATTTGCTTTCTTTTTTCCCCCTCTCCCTCTTCATTTATCTTTTGATAACAATCAACTGCACTTATTCTTAAAGAAGTATTGATGGCTATAGCCATAGTTTTGTTCAAAATAAAAACTGCATAATTTACATGCAAATTTAATATTATTTCAAATACAATGTACAGTATATGTATTATTATCTATTAAATCTATTATTTTTAAAAATTCACCTCTGCTTTGTTTATATCAGGAGAGTTCAGGATATCTCCATTATAACCAAATGCCTAAATTCAGATTTTTAGTGCTATCAGAGTAAAGTACATTATTGAGATTGTATAAAACAGACCTACTCAAGAGGAATTGCCATTTCTGAAGCAATCCTTGGGAGTCTTTGAGTAAGGAAAAGAAATAGGATCCATTCTCATATTTGACACAATAAAATATCATGGATTTATTTAGTTTGATAAAATGTAATTCACTTGAGTATTTAGCTTAAGCAGGTGGAAAATCCTAGTTTCTCTTAGGGACAGGAAATAGACTCAAGTGATTAAAAATCTTTGGTTACTTTTCCTGGTAGCTTTTTGTTGCTTGTTTTTGCAGGAAGTTAAGAATTCTCTTAGGAAAGCTCCGAGCTGTTTGTGTGGCTTTGTGAGTAATGGAAAGAATTTACACAAAATATGCCACTGCTGTGTAGTGATATGGAACAATAAATAATAAAATAGGCAAGAGGTAGGAATTGCTCAGACTCCCTTTCTATAAAATCCGTCTTCCTAGAGGAAAGTAGAACTGCTGTGGAACAACTCATATGAAACAGTTGGGATGATAATTGCCAAGGAAGGCTGCTTTGGAATTTGGCAAGGAGCCATGATGTCCTAATTACCTTTACTTTGCAGTTTTTGGTCTGGAAGTAGCTGGTATTGTAGAATTCACTAATCCCGAGTAAATGGGATTGTTCTGCTGCAGCAGAAACCTGGGCAGGCTTTCAAAAAATAAGAATTATTGAAAATACTATTTTGGAAAAGACTTGACAAGGATATAAAATCCTAGGTAACCAAAATTGAGCAGCATTGTAAATAATCCTTTATGCAGGCTATTGAAATTAACAATTTTTTTCTTATGAAAATTGGGAGTTTTCCCTTCAATACCATGTTCCTCATTGAAGGAACAGCATTTCCAAGAAAACTTTTATCAAAGAAGGCAAGAACATGGAAGTATTCCTTCACACAACTTAATGCAGCAGAAAACTTTCAAAGCAATAAGCCCTATAAATACCATTCTTACCACAACTATTCACTACAAGGCATCACAGCCCTGCTCTTCATTAGCATTTTCAAATTAATGACTGTCATTAGGAAGGGCAGTGTGAAACATAATTCACTCCATAATGGAGCAGCTGTTGCTGTGCCATACATCTACCTTCTAGCAGCCCCAACTGCTGGATTTTTAAGCTTCCCCTGAGCTGGTTATTGTGATTTCCTGGCTGATATTTGCAGTGTAAACAAGCAGCCCGCTGTTATCAGGCAGCCTGGATCAGTGTCTGCCAGAGCTGCTGCCTCACCTGCCCCGCAGGAGCTGCTGCCACCCAGGAGCTCCCCCCAGGAGTGCCAGCTGGGCTTCCCTGCAGAAAACCTACAGGATTAAGCTAAAAAGGTTTGGTGAGTAATTCTTGCTAGACTCACACGATCAGACAGATTAACTGAGTCAGGCTTCAAGTTTCCTTAAAGAACTTTGAATTGTTTGGCTAATTTCCAAACACAAGCAGGGGCGGTATGAGTGGAACCTCCTCCCAGGTGAGATGTGCTTACAGCAGGGCACAGGTCTGATCAGCAGTTCACGGCTCTGTCAAAGGCTCAAGTTTCACTCTGCAGCAGTGAGAAAAATCAAGGTTTGGTTAAGAAAAGAGAAAAGCAGGGTCTGGTTAAATTCTCTGAACCTCATCTTTTCTTCTGTGAATCAAAAGTAGGAGCAGTGCTCTGCTTTAGGGCTGAGGTGCAGATTAACAGCACACGTAACTGTAATTATATCCTGAGTAAATGGGATTGTTCTGCTGCAGCAGAAACCTGGCCACTCTTTCAAAAAAATAACACACTGAAGATAGTATTTTGCAAAAGAAGACTTGCCAAGGATATACAATCCAAAGGGTGCCTAAGGGACAGCCCTTTTCCCCTTGCAGCCCTCTCTGCCCCTCTCACCCTGGAGCAGCACTCACACTGAGTCAGATTTTATTTTTTATTTATTTTTCCTGGCTAACACCAGCCCAGCTCTCCTTGAGCAGGCTGAGGTGTGCAGGGACTGGAATCTCCCCATTTGGCAGCAGCCCACGAGCCGAGTTATTGGCTGGGAACCTGCAGCCTGAGCAGCTGGAAACTGATCCCACAAAGAGCAGCTTTTGCATATGCAAAGTCGGCCTCAAAGGGCAGCCCTGCTTACTCAGCTATTTATCACACTCACATGAGCAGCAATATCATTAGATACAGTCAGAGCTGAAGACGTTAATTATTTTTTAATCTATTGTTCAAAATTCCATATACATTATAATTAATTTACCCGCTACAGGTACTAGCTGGTTTGAAGAAGTCCCACGTGACTTCTTCAAAATGTTGTAAAAAAAGGATAAATTGGAAGGCAAGAAAATTTGCTGATAAACAAAATTTTCAAGATACTTGAGACTAAAAAACAGACATTGAAAAAGTGCAATATTAAATTGTGAAATTTATGAAAGTGGATGCAAAGCAACAGTCTAGGAAAAGACAACCTAAATTGTGTGTGTTATTAGTCAGGGGTTCTGGTTTAGCTCTTGTCAACTAGATAAAGACAGGTGGGATTTACTGGGAAGGGCTCCCTAAAAATGCCAGCTGAGTGCTCAGCAATGGTTCAAACAAGAAACAATGTCAGGGGTTTAGGATGGGAGAGAGATGACAACAAAACAGAAGAGAGTATTTACTTAAATTGTAGAATTTAAGGGTGTACTCCCATTTTGAACACAGCATGAGGGTGTGTTCCTGAACTGCCATTTATATGTAACAAAATTCAGAAGCACAGAAAAGAGCACCAGGGATTTGGAGAGAAATGAACCAGCATGATAAGCAGCTAAAGGCATTAGGACTCTTCAGCTGGGGAGAGAAAAGGATGAGAGAAAAAATAAAGTTATTTTTATAAGACAAGCACCTCTCACATGTCTCATCCTTTAGGAACTGAGAAAATTTGAATAAGAAGTGGAGAAACTCAGAACAGGGGCTGTGCTGGGTGGTTGTAGATAGTCTCTATCAAACCATGGCAAATCCAGGGACAAGGATCAGGCAGGGTGCTGCATGCAAACACTAAAGGGTATTTTCTCCCACTCTGACCTCCAGTGTTGTTGCAATCCACGAAAGATTTTCCTGGATTGGAGGTTGATTTTCTATTTCTGGGCATTTGAAATTCTTTTATGATTTCTCTAAATTGCCATTTGGGATTTGTGTGCAGCTTACTATGATTTTATATTTGAAATACCAGAGCCAAGAGCTTTTAAATTGTCATTCAGAAACAACTTACACTGTGACAAATTGCTTCTTGGCAGCTAATATTGCTCTTTGTTTATCCTGTTTATATGTGGAGGGAAAGATCCTTTTAGTTGTTTTCTTTTTTTTAATAAAAATCTCTAGATTCTGTTGAGTCTCTGAACAACATGCAAGCATTTTATCCTTTCAGCTGTTGCTTCAAAATGCAGACAGATATTGATAAAATCAATAATATATTATTGAAAAATAAGTAATGTATTATTAATATGCATTACTTGTGCATCCTCAAATTTGAGAAGTATGTAGGACACAAGATTTAGATGCATCTCTAAATGTTCCAGAGCTGTTGGAATCTGGATCTGCTAAGCCAGGACAGCCTAGGATTTTCAAAATAATTATGGCTCAGCTTTAGTGATGCTCTGGTTCCCTCCCACAATCCTGGAGAGCACGTTTTGCCATGCTTGACCTTTGTTTCATTAAGTAGGATAAACACAGAGTTGCTTCTCCAACACAGAAAAAATACCAGTATTAAATAACAATACTTTGAATGGTTTTGAGAGTAAAGCAGAAAACCCATGTGGTTTAATTTGAAGGGTTAAAGCTTGTGCTGTGTTTACAAAAATTCTACAAATAACTTGAAAAATCCTTGACAGGTAAATCCTAAAGAAACATTTGGGGTGCTAATTCTGGGATAAAGGTGCATAGAATATATAAAAAGATGTTGAACTCAGGGTTTTTGTTTATATAGAGCTTGGCAACACAAAGCCCCATGAAAGTGTGCAACATGCTTTTAAAATGCAAGTTGAAAACACACGGGGTTGTGATCTCAGATTTCTCACAAATAAATTAATTTTTTTTAAAAAAAGAGAGAGAGAGGATGGGAGAGGAAAGAGAAATAACATTTTCCCCTGCAGGTATTCTGGAGAGAACAGCAGACTCAACCCAACAGACAGTTTGCAGAAAGCCAGGCTTAAAAGGGAAGTAAAATAAGGAACTCTGCAATAAAAAAAAAAAAACAGAGAAGTTCCCCAACTAAATAAATGTTCAGTGCTAAAATTTATCAGCCTGATTCTAGGAACTCAGTGATATCACCATGGGCTACAAAAATAACCCCCCAAGGAGTCACATGGGGTGATGTCATGTGAATGTGGAATAAATCCTTGCTTTTTTTAAACTGAAAAATTTATATTCAGCCAGATTCTAGGAAAAAAGCACAAAGCAACGCAGAGGGCAGTGGGCCAGGTCAGGGGAGTTCAGCTGTGCCTCCTGACGTTCCAGCTGTGTCCTGTGGCAGAACAGAGAAATCACTGCATGGAAGTGGTGGCAACACCTTTATTTCTGATTAAGTGCAGGATCACAAAGCTCTGAATTCCTGCTGTTCCTGGAGGGAATGGACAAGTGTCCAGCAACCCCACCCTGAGCTCCTGCCCTCACGAAGGCACTCCATGGCTTCTCCAATGCAAAGGAGTTTTTATTTTCTCTCATATGTTGGAAATAAGGTATGAGGATGCAGCACAGGGCAGCGATGGCATTTCAGCCTGGCCAGCCTGCACTCCCACAGCAACGTGTTCCAGGATAAAGTTTTCCAAAATCTGAAGTATTTCCAAGAGCCTTTATTAAAAATATAATCCTAAACCACTTCTAAGTGAGCCAGAAAGAAAATACAACAACTTTTGAGACTTCCATTAGAATACCCTGGAAAAGACCAGAGTGCTGAGCTGTGACTGGTTAAAAATAATAAAATAAAAAAAATACAACAACTTTTGAGATTTCCACTAAAATACACTGGAAAAGACCAAAGTGCTGAGCTGGTTAAAGATAATTAATAGCTGGATGCAGTGTGTTAATCACTGATGGCAGCAGAGAGCATCATTCCATGGCCCTGCTGCATGAGATCATTGGCCAAGTGGGTATTTCTAACCACATGAGAGAAGCATTGCTTCTTCCAGCATGGAATATGGCCAGAAAGGGGAAAAAAAAAAAAGTTTTAGAGGGTCCTTCTTGGGAAAAAAAAAAAAAAAAGAAAAAAAGGAAAAAAAAAAAAAAATAAAAAAAAAAAAGCAAAGTGGCTCTGCAATGAGCTGAGCATGACTTGCCAGGTCCATCTTTTAGAACTGGTGTTGAGTTTAAATCAGCCCATGAATTGAATCTGCATTTCTCCCACAGCATGACAGCAGAGAGGAGTTTAGCAACAGCCTCGTGTGGCTGGAGCCTGTCACAGCTCCTGCTTGATGAAGTTACTCTCATTACCCATCAATTCCAGGTTTCCTTTCTAGACTACCTGAATATTCAAGTGTGATGCTTTGTGCCACTTAATTCTCTTCATAGAGCTGTGTGTTAATAAGGAAATATTGTGGTCTTAAGATAGAATGCCCAATAAAAATATACACAACAATCTCATGGCAAATTTTAGATGATAATGAGCAACAACTACAAAGGCTTTGGATTTAAGGCAGTGAAGGGCTCAAATTGTGGCTCTACCAGAAACTACTTAGCCAAGTCACTCAAGGGACTAATTGAAATTAGCAGATCTTGAATGTTTTACTGGCTCTGAGATTAGGTTAAAAGCAATAAAGAGATTTCCAAAAATGGCAAAATGACTTTGTTAGTGATAGTGGGAAGCAGCTGGGGAAAAGTGGGAAGCAGAAAGGAATAAAACCATGGATTATCTATTGTATTGTACACTTGGATTGTATTGTACACCTGGAGATTCCAAAGCATCAAATCAGAGCTGTGAGATCACACTTAAATAAAAAAGACAACCCTGTTTAGTCCTGTTTGTTGTTCTCTCTCTGTGCCTAGAAGATAAGGGTATATCTCAGATATCTCAGGATATCTCAGGGGATATCTCAGATTATGACAACCACTCTCAGGTCAAATTCAAGATTTCTTCCAGTGCCCCACATTTCTGGGGTTGTTCTGCTCTGTCCCAGTCTTGCTGCTGTTGCAGTGTGCAGCAAAAGGAAATCAGCATTTCACAAGGATCCTGTCCTTTCCTGAGCTGGGCTCAAATCCCCAGAGGAGCTGGAACTTCTCAAACCTTCACAAGAACCATGCCCATCCTCACATGACCCCAGGGTGTCACAGGGCTTGGTGACACTGGGCTAGAAAGGCTGAGCTGGAGCCTCCAGTTCTGCTCTGAGTTTTCCACGTGTCCCTGGATTTGGGCTTTGTGTGAGGGGCTCTGGGAGAGCCTCTCAGGGCAGCTCCCACACCTCTGGTGGCTGGCTTTTCTTTTTTTGTTGTGGTTGGTTTTTTTTGTTGGTTTTTTTTTGTTTTTGTTTTTTTTTTGGTTTTTTTTTTTTTTTGGTTGTTGTTGGGGTTTTTTTTTTTTTGTGTGTGTGTGGTTTTGTTTTTTGGTTTGGTTTGGGTTTTGGGTTTTGTTTGTTTGGGCGTTTTTTGTCTTTCAGTCTCTCCTGATGGAACTGGTTTACTTTGTATAAATCCACAAAACTAGGAGCAAAATCGTGGAACTTCTTTGTTCTGAGCAATTGGCCTGGACTATCTGATAATTTGGAATGAAGGGACTCCTCATCTAAACCAGAAACTTTGAGTTAGAGCTCTGAGACCTTCCCTTGCAAAAGCTTCACCAAAATAAATTGGTTTCCATGCAAAACTGGGTGTGAATCTCCTTTTCCAAGGAAAAAACATTTTGTCAAAAAGATCCTTGATGAGTTCTTTTTCTGAAGAAACACTTTTTGAGTACTCACTCTGTAGGCCAAGGAAATATTTGAAAATCATGAGCTTCATCAGTGTCATCCAACATGCAATTTTATGTGAGTGATTAACTTGACAAACACACAGAATATTCTCCCCTGGCTTGCAGTTATTTTCAGGCAGCTGCAATTTATTGATGAGTGGTCTTTGCATATGAATAGATTTTGATCTGTGCATGACTAATTTCTACTTCTGAAAGAGATTTAACATCTTTTGCTTCCTGCTAGAAAGCAATTACAGTTTCTGTGGACAATTCAGCGTGGAACACTACCCTTAGATTGGAAGCTGGGTTTCATTCTCCACTTGTTTGCTTGCTTTTGATATTGCCAATAAATTCCACTGAAGCAGAATCTTAAAGGCCCATCAAGTGATAATTTATGGGACTCTGAGCAGTGAAATAAGAGGAACACAAGAGAATCTGAATGTTTTGTATTATCTTTGTACTCACTTCAAACCAGATACATGAAGAGGCTTTTTACAGTTGAATGCTCACAATTTCTGCTCCACTGCAAGAGATGTGATCACAAAATGGCCCTGCCAGGTTTTGTACAGGGAGATGGAGTTAAAGCAACACTTATCATGAATGTCAGCCTAGAAAGCAGCTTTAATGTATATGGCTGTCTTAGGTGCAATGCAAGATGTGGCTGGGGTGTGTATTCCATTGCCAGCTGTTAGAACCAGCTGGGGCAGTTCTCTGCTGTTCATTGGGCAGTTTTCTTTATCTCTTCCACAAACCAATCCTCCCTCCAGGAGATCTCTTCTGTTCATGGGCCACTGAGTGTCCCTGCATGGCTGAGAAAATTCCATCATCCCATTGGGAGATGCTCCACCCAGGGGGAGGAACCAAGCATTCCTACCTGGATATAATCTGACATTTGGAACACCACAGCAGCCTTTGCCCACTGCATTCCCAGAGGAGCAGCTTTCTTCTCCACTGCATTCCCAGAGGAAGACCAGGCCCATCTACACCAGCACTGGACCTTCAGAGGAAAACTCCACCTTTCTCCAGGATCCCTGCTCCACCAGAACCACACCTGGCACTGCAGGAGGAGCAGCCACCATGGAATGGGACTGAGCAACACCCTGACCCACAGGGGGTCAGCTCCTCTTCTGACTCTGGCAGTGTTGTTTTGTATGACTGCATTTTATTTTAATTTTCCTAGTAAAGAACTGTTATTCCTATTCCCATATCTTTTGCCTGAGAGTTCCTTAATTTCGAAATTATAACAATTCGGAGGGAGAGTTTTACATTTTCCATTCCAAGGAAGGCTCCAGCCTTCCTTAGCTGACACCTGGCTTTTTCAAACCAAGACAATAATAAATACATGTTCCCTAATACACCAAGTATTCCTGCTCAAGATGACTCCAGTGAGTTTTACTGACCTCCAGATGGAACAAGATCAAAGCAGAGGTGCAGCCACACAGGGAGGCTTTGCTGGGAGTGTTTGAACATCCTCCATGTGTAACTCCAGGGCAGCACATGGAGAGGTTTGGTGCTGGTGATGTAGGAACAGTGCAGGAATTACTGCTAATGGAATTTCCTGCTTAATTCAGTCTCTGGGCACAGATACTGACCCTAAGATTTGGGAAATACATTTTTCTTGGATGCTCTTTGGTCACCATTTGCACAAAAGTGACTGTGGACAAGACAAGCATCAAAAATTCCCAAGTTTTCAATAATTTCCCCTCCTGACTTGAAATCCTGTGTCTTATTCCTGGAGAAGAGAAGAGGAACCACCACACCTCTGCTAACATGGCCAACAAGTTTTCATCTCCCCTCGGGCCTTTTCAAAATCCAGCACAATAGGAGTGTACAAGCTACAAATATTGAATTAAGAGTTCCACAGCTGTGTTCAAAAGAGCTGTGAAATGCTGCATTTTGCTTGTTGAATAAGGAAAAACAATTTCAATCCACTGGTGGCTGGAGACACTTCAGCAATGAGATCATATCTTTTTATAATCTCAGTATTCAGTGTGTAGCTGAAACCAGGAGAACAAAAAACTGCCTTTTGACCACAGAATGTCTCTGCTGAGCGTGCATCCACTCACATTGGGAGGTGCAGGATGCAGAAAGGTGGGATTTGGAGCAGTTTACCACAGTCACAGGGGCACAGAGCAATACATTAAGGGACATTTTTCATATAAATTGATAGTTGATAATGTAAAGTATGGGAAATAGGAAGAGAGGCAAGCTCTGGATAAGAAGTATTAGTGTGAAGGATTCATTTCACACAAAGGATTCATTTCAGCTGTATCAAAGAAGGATGGTCCTGCTGACTCCATGGTTCATATCTGGTATCTTTGTCCATAAATAAACATTTTAGTCAGTAATCACTTCATTTCCAATGATGCTGATCAGATATCAGTGTTATTCTGTGCCATGACATCTATTTAGTCTTAACAAAAGGGGTCTAACAGCCATATCTGAATTGTGACAATTCCATAAACAACATGGCACAAGTTTCTGATAAAGACCTAAATGTGTAAAACTTTGTATATCAGTAGCTCTTCATTAGCCTGCACTCAAGAATTCGAGTCATTCTTTGGTGAAGTAATAATATTCCCACAAGTCCTTGTTAGCACATTGATTTTGAGTTGAACTGGCATCTGCTCATTCATCAGCTCCTGAACCAATATTAAATGGTGGAATTTTCCTGGCAGAGCTGAGGCTGTCACTGCATTCCTTCAGCTCTGTGTTGGTAGAATTGGGTCAAAGAAGGAACCAGGAAAAGGTATGCAAAGCATTCTTCTGGAATTTTGAGGATTTGAGGAAAGGACTGCAGGATTTTGGCAACCGGTGAAGGAACCCAAATGCAAAGCCTGTGAGAGAAACCAGATTCACAAAGGTGCTGGAAAACAGTGGGAGGCACTGGCTGGCAGGATGGAAGAGTGATTAAGCCCAGGAAGCTGGCAGGGAAGCTGAGGGGGGAGCTGGGGGGAATTCAGTCAGGTTTGGGGTTGTTTTTCACACCAAGCTGGTTCTTCCAGCTGCGTCCTGGCAGGTGGGCATGGCAGTGACCAGCAAGGCAGGACACTCTAAACTGGATTTTGAAATTGAGGCTGCCTATCTGCAGAGGTAGCTGCTACCAGCCTGGCCTTGTAGCCAGGGGAAACACTTCCTTCAGATTGCAGCCACTCTCCCCAGCAGATGCTCAATCACAGCTGGTTCAGCTGCACTCCTGCATCCCTTGGCTGCAGCTGCTGATGCACAGGAGAAAGGAGCAGCCTTGAGGAAATAACACAGGAGCAGGACATCTTTAACTGCCCTGATGGGATCTCAGAGCCCTGGGGATTAGAGTGTCCTCAGAGAAAGGTGTGTGTGGATGAAATAGAGAAATGGTTTTCCTTAATTTGGTTTAATTAAATGGTTTTCCTGATTCCTCACATACAAAAACTGCACTGATCTGGCTCTAGACTGATTTGAGCTCCTCTGAGAGAATTGAATCCTGTGAAAACCTAGGAATAATAAATTAATAATAAAGTAACATATAATGAATTTTATCATTTTTGGAGCCTTTCAGACTCCTTCAGTTGAATTAGGAGAAATGAATGATTATCAAATCTACTGGGTTTTTTTTAATCTCAATACACAGGAATGTTGACTCCTGCAATGCAATCTGGTATTTTCTCAGGAATGAAATTGCTACAAGAATCCCCTCTCCCATGTGCCCATACATTCCCACAGCATCACCCACCCCTCAGGGTGGGGTGGAAACTTTGATGGAAGGAGTTAATTTGGGCAGGGGAAGAGCTGAAATAGCCAGTGAGACTGCACATCCCTGGTGTGTGAATTAACTGCAGGGGCTGGGTCAATTCCCCAGTTCTGGCTGCTCAGTGTAGGCTTCGATATCTGCTTAGTTCTAAGCACTATTTATTTGTTTGTTTGTTTGTTTGTTTATTTATTTATTCTGCAAGCTGAATGCCTTCAAAAGGGACACAAAACTGTCCCAAGGGTCTCTTGCCTATCTTGTGTTTCCACACAAAGAACTAGAGCTGTCTCAGTCCATGTGCAAAATTAACTGTGGTATTTAAATGCTTTTCACAACTAACACAGCCCCAGTTTATCATGCATTAAATGGCTTTCTCAGGACAGCAACTATTTATTTTTGTACTGACCAATATATTACATACTGTAAGTAAAAGTAAAGCCATGTCCACATGAACAACAGAACAAGATTTAGAAATCTATATCCAACTTTAATCTATAATCTGAAGAGCAGAGTTCCTTCTGCACCTTGAAAGCTTCACCTTTGATTAAACAACTATTGCAGTCTTTTCTCAGACAAAACACACACGTGTGTGTATATGTGTGGAGGGATGGAATGTAGGAGAATAGAGATAGTGATGAAGGTAATCTCACCCCTAAGGAGTTACAGCTGCACTAATTACCAAGAATTAGGAACAGGCCTGCCTGTAATGAGCCACAGCTATATCCAATTAAGATGGGTGTTGTAAAAGAGTGGGTTGGCTGCTTGAGAAGTTAGTTGGAGTTGTTGGCTGTGCTGTGAGGGGGGAGGGCCAGGCAGCCGTGAGAGGAGCAGTAAGGGCTGTATGTACTGTGAGGGACAGAAGGACTCAGAAGAGCAGTAAGGAGGTAAAAGAGGAGGAGTCAGTGTTATGAGGAGAAATCACTGAGAAAGTATGGAAGTTTTACAATATAACAGCATAAATGTTTATGTGTATCATTTCAAAATCAAAGCCTTGCACTTCTGGATGTCATCTGCTGGCACTGGGAGCTGATCCTGGTACCCCAGAATGCAGCCTGGCAGGAATTCATCTCCTGCTTGTGAAGGGCTCCCTAATTGCCCTGGGTTTTTTCCCTTTTGAACTGCCTCACTAACCTGTAATTTCTTTGCCATCTGCCCAAAGGTAAATGAAGTATCTGGTACACCCAAGGAATTCCTCACCTGCTGCAGGTGGCTTCAGAGGGGAGTGTCCATCCCAAGGAGGAATGGATTTCCACGTGGCCGGGTTTCAACAACATCCCCAGGCAGGAGAGCTGCTGCTGCTCCTATCCTTGCCCTGCTTGTGAGTTCTGAGGAGAGGAACGGCGAGGCCTTGGTGGAGCCTCCTCCTCTGAGCTCCAGCACAAGTCTGAAACTAGGAGAGATTCTGACCATTGAGCAAGTATTGACTTGATTGAATAAGGCAAGAAGAGCCTCAGAGAGAGACTGCTGCTGGGCAATGCTGCACCTTCAGCCTGACACACTTTTTGTTCCCCCTTTTGCAAAATCAGGGTTATTCTTGCTTTTGGCCCTTTGCACTTAGGCAAAGGCATTCCCATGGATCCTCCACTGCCTCAGTTTGGAAAGATTTGCTGTTCATAAGAAGCCATGGAAAAGTGGGGAGGAGGTTGCAGGATGAAATGCAGATCAGCACAGAGTGACAATGGGTCTGTGGCAACCAAAGAAAGGGCTTGAACTGAAATAGGAAAGCACCAACTCCTCCCCTTTCCCTCACTTTGAGAAACTCTTCTCCCTGCTGGCATCCTGGGATCAAGCCCCTCTTTCACTCTGGCCTCTGCCTTGTTCCACGTGTGACAGCAGGAAAATCATCAATCCCAGCACCTGGAGCTTGGCTTTTGGAATGCACAGGAAGGACAGGATTTGTAACAGAGTCTGGGATAACCTTTATCCAAACAGCAGCACTGCTTTCCCTGCCTCAACAGCCCAGCTTCTGTACCCAAAACTCGTCCCTGGCTTTCAGTGCTCAAAACTACAAGGTCCATTTCAAATCCACTACAGATTTCCCCCCCCAAAAAAAAAGGGAAATAATTTTCTGTGTGAAAGTTCTGGGAGGATACTCAGGCTTTAGCCAGCTCGTTTAGGTATCGGGGAATTGGTGGACAAACAGATTATAAATTCAAGTGAAACCAGTGAAATTATTCCAAATAATAATTCCCAATAATTCATTTCTTCATGTGCTAAGAAGTGAAAGTGAGAAAAAATTAACCAGTCTGTGGGGTGACTGTGTGTGTGTGGTGCTTCCATCAGCACTGGAGACAGTGGGTGGAGAGGCTGGAGGGGATGTGGAGACATTTTACAAAAGCAAAAACAACCTACAGGTGCAGCTAAAAATACTCTGCTTCAAATTCAGTCACCAGGTTAAAAATGCCAGTGAAGTCCCACAGTGTGAACCTGCCAGCATTCATTAAAAATGTTTCTTCTCTTTTTCCTTTAATACAGTTCCTTCAGTAATTATTTCAGTAATTGCATACTGTAAGAGCTGGGGAGCTGGGGCTTGGCTCCTACAGAGTGGTTCAGCTTTTAGATTCTCTTTTTCTTCTCCACCTCTGTGTACACAAATTTATTTGTATGCAAACAATATTTGTGCAGGTGCCTCCCTGGCGTTTGGGGCACACAAAGCCAGGGCCTGCAGAAACTTTGCATTTTTTGTTTCTCCTTTTGTTAAGCAAACAATCATTTCACATACCAGAGTGTTTGGGCACCTGAGGAATGCATTCTGTATAAAAGTCCACATTCTTTATGGAACTATCATACTTTCTTCCTGCTAAGGGGGCAAGAGGAATAGAATGAACCTTGTGACAGAATTCTGGACTCTCTCTGCAGCCTCCAAAGTAAAAAGGTTTCTCTCTTGATGCCCCAATACACTTCCTGCTACCAGGGTAACAAAATATTTGAGTCAAGGAGAAAGAGTGATGATTCCTGGCAGGGAATATTCAGAGGAGGGGACAAGCTTAGGACCCTCAGACATGAGGTTCTTTAAGCAGGGACTCCTGGACACCTTATGGGATCAAAATGAGCAAGGCTTAAACCTGAGTGTTAAACTGGATCTGCTGGTATCCAACTGACTGCAAAAGTTAATATCATCCTGAGCATCAAAATGAACAAGGATTTAATTAAACTTCCACTCTGATGAAAAATGAAATAAGCCCAAACATCTTTTATGGAGGAGCTGTGTAACTACAACAGGGTTTGGTGCAAGGATCAGTGCAGTGAATTTTGGAGTGAATGCTGCTCCATCCTTGGGCTTTGCTGGCAGCTCTGCTCCTCTTTGGGGCTTTCTCTGGCCCCACCAGGAGAGATGTGGCAGCTCTGTGCTCAGGAGGAGAAGCACAGCAATATTCTCCTGCTCCCCCAGACTGAGGAAGGAGCACAGAGCACCCCAGCACAATCCAAACCAGAAGGATATGGGAAAAAATGGGGAAAATGTCACATTTGGGCTTCAGAGATGGGGGAGGCAGCGAGCACAGCAATGACCAGAGAGCCCAGACCAGCAGGAGCTGAGGGAGTGCTGCCTTCACCACTCAGGTGTGCAGGGCAGGGAGCCTGCATTAACTAACTACATTGATTAGCTACATTAATTAACCACAGTAATCCAATTTACAGTGCCCAAAGTACCCATCCCAACCTTTTTGCTTCAGATTGTGAGAAGTGTGGGATTCCTGTCAGTGAAGGGAAATGCAGTCTTGGAGCTTAGAGGGGAAAATACAGCAACAGAACATTTGGGGGAAAAATCTTAATGCATTTCCATTTTGTTATTCTTTCTCCCCCAGCCCAATTAATGGTATCATGGTATTTATTAGGGTATCATGGTATAATGGTATTTATTAGGGATTTGAATTGGGAATATAACTTGAAATTAGGTTTAAATTGTAAACTCCTCTTTCAAAACAGAGCACAAAATGTGCTCCATTGTCCAACACAAGCAGGTGTCTCTGCCAAGAAAAAGGACACTGGGCAGAGGGGTTCTGATGGCTGTTGCTTGGCACAGCTCTGTGTTTGTAAAAAACCTCCATTTCCAGTCACTTGGGTGGGGACTTTTTATGGAACAAGCTTGATTAGGTTGCTTTCCTAAGGAGAGGAAGCTTATGTAATGGCTCAGTCTATCTCTTGCTCCAAATTTCATACATATTTGACACATGAGTCAAGGCCTCAAGAAGAATTAATTTTCTAAAGTTTCTTGGAAGTCAGCAACTGAAGACAGAAAAAGGAACCATGTTCATTCCTCAACTGAAAGAAAGAAAGAACTCAGGCACCAAATATTCCTGTTTATGCAGCAGGCTGGTCAGTGCCCACGCACCTGAGGCTGAATTAGCCCCTGCACTAAGGGAAGGGTTTGCCCTCTGAAATGAAAACCACAGTTAAGACATCCTTATTTATATATATTTTATATATATTTATCCTTATATATAAATATGTAAATATGTATATAAATATATATATATTTATCCTTCTAGCAGAGGTGCTTTAGTGATGAGACCACATAAATCTGTGGTGAAACTGCTTTAGTCTTGCTGGTTGTGGAGCAATGGGTTTTGTTTGGTTTTTTTCCCTTGAAATGTGCACTGACCTTCAGAACACAGTAAGCTCAGTCTCCTTATTCTTAAAAAAAAAAAAAAAAAAACAAATGGAATACTTGACAAACTGTGCCAAAGATGAGGCACAAAGTAATTAAAACACTGGGAAATATCCACAACATGCTGATCCTTGGCGATTTCACTCTGGACTGGATGGGCAGGGGTGGGGAATCACCTCTGATCCACCTCTCTCAGCTCACTTGGATTTCCCCAGGCTGCCAAGAATGAGTGGAGCTGCTCCAGTGCAATCTGTTGTCTCTGATTTTGCTGAGGAATAATAGCAATGCAGTGATATAACTGCAGGAAGCTGTCCAAAATCATAAAATACCTCACTTTTTTTTTTCCCCCTGATATCTGTGTCATTCCCTTTCCATTTGTTGTTCACAGCCTGAATTCCTCAGATAACTTTGCTGCAGACTTGAATTTTACTGCAGATATGGAAAACTGCCTGGAAGTTCTGCTCCTTGGTTGTTCTGGCTGCTTTCCAGCCTCAGTAATACTCAAGATGCAACACATCCAACTTGCTCCAGCAATCCTTCTATAAAATGCAGCCAAAAATAAAGGATCCTATACAAAATTAGCTGCTACCTTAATTAATGACTGCAGGAAGCAGTAAAAGTGAGCCTGGCCCTGGTCTTTGAAGGGCTAATTCTAATTCTGCTGCAGAGATGAGGTGAGCCTAAAATCCATAAATACAGGGCTAATCTTGAGGTCAGTGAGCATTGCAGATTTTCAGTGAATAGTGGGGTTTTTCTATCCAAAAACCAGAGGATGTTGGTAGCTCTGACTGCACCCTGGGCACACCCTGAAGCTGTTCCCAGCACCTGCTGATAGAAAATGAATGTGGAGACACCTGAGTTGTACCAGGCAACTCTTCTAACAGAAACTGAGCTGATTTCTGTGAAACAGAGCTTTGACCAGGAAGAAAAGTCCTGAATAAGGAGTGGAGCTGCACGAGGCACACGAGGACAGGTTTGGAGCTGCCTGGGAAGGTGATACACACATCACACACTGCACATCCAGTGCCCAAGGGATGCACAGGGGGATCTGGGGTGTCTGTGCAGGGCCAGGGCTTGGGCTGGATGATATGTGTGTCCCTCCTGGCTCAGATGTTCCGTGATCCCAATAAAAACACCTGTGCTGTTCCAAACACCCAAATAATCTCAGCAGGAATCACCTCCAGCTTCCTTCAGAAGGAGCTGCTGTTCTTAAGGTGAAGAATCAAAGCAGATCTCCAAATTGCACACCAGGAGAAGGTGCTGGGCCCCACTGCCCCAGGCCTGCAGGAGCCTCTGCTGCAGAGCAGGCTTTGAGCAGCATGGCCAGGCCAAGCTCTCCATGTGGAGCAGCAGAACCACATCATCTTCAAGGTCTTTTCCAACCTAGGTCATTCTGTGATTCCCAGCACTCCCAAAACCCCAAGGAGAGCCAGGATTAAACTGTGGCACAATTGGAAAACCCAGGCCTTTGTACACATTACTCTCAGCCATCCTTTGGAAACTCCGGCCCCACATGCAGGGAGCAGCCGGGGCAGATGGACTCGGGGAGCCCCGGGCCCGTGTGGATAGAATTCATTGTTGTGCAAACACTCAGCTGCTTTTAAACCTCACTTTCACACTCCTGGTGGGTTCAGTTTCAAAGCACCCAAAAAGGAGGCAGAGATAAAGCCTCCTGCAAAGAGGCTTCGATTAAATCTAGAAAGGGTTTTTGCAGGGGGGTCAAAGGGAAGCAGTCTGCAAGCCTGACATGGAGCAGTGCTGCTCCAGGAAAGGGCAGTCACACTTCAAAATACAACTTTGTACCTGGTAAACATTAATCCCTGTATCTATTTAATATTTAAATAGAAAACGACAATTTCAAAGATTGTTAGATTATGATTTGTGCTCAGAAAATGTGGAAATTTCCACCAAATCCTTCATGCAAAATTCATAAACCTCCCTTTAGAAATAGCACTGGGGCTTTTCTATCTGATTGCAGACTAATTAATTTAACCTTTGGCAGCAGGTCTGGGAAGTATTTAATCCTGACCCTTTAGCCGGGATTCACAGATCCATTGTTCACCTTCCCGACAATCAGAAGTGCTGCAAAAGCTGTGACAAGCCCGTTCCCCCGGTCGGACCCCTCAGGACTCACCAGAACCGCGTTCCCACACCCAGCACCATCCAGGGGTTTGGATCCAAGGGGAATCCCAATGCTGGCACTGCTGAGCCAGGAGTGCCTGGGGTTAGGAGCTCTCAGGGCCACCGGGGATGCTTCTGCTTCCCAAAAGGCTCCAAAGGCTTCTTTGTGCGAGCACAAACACCTGGAGCCACAGGCTGAGCCCTGTGCAGGGTCACACGGGTGACAGGGCTAAAAAAAGGCAAACCCCGAGGCTTAATTTAAACCGCCCCAAAATGTTGGTGTTTTCCCCCCGGGGCTGCTCCAGCTTTTCCTACAGCTTTCCTGGAATTTTAATATCCCGCTCTCCTCGGGGTTTGCGCTTTGGATTCTTTTATTTTTAGCTGCAGTGGTCGGCAGAGCCTGCCTGACGCCAGCAAATGTAACCGGAGCCGAGTCCCTGCGAGCCAGGGATTGCAGCCACCACCAGCACAAAGCCTGGCACTGGGCAGAGCTGGGAGCCTGAATCCTGAATTTATCTCCTGCCTTGGGAAAGCAGCAAGGGGACTTCATCAGAATACACAGAAGAGCTGGGGAGGGTTAGGGGTGAGCAAATAAAAATCAAAGAGGTCTGTTCCAAAACAGATCTGTGTGAGCTGAGTGCCAAAAGCAGGAGGTTACAAAAAAAGCCGAGATATTTCCCTGCAGAAGCCAGACACAGGGCAGGCACGCACAGAGCAGGCTGCCTTTGGAAAGGGCTGCTGGCAGCAAGGTTGGCTCGGGTGGGTGAATCAGGACAGGGCAGCAGCTCACTGCACATGTCCCAGGTTGTGATGGCTCCTTTTACACACACAGAGCTGCAGCCCTCAGGTCTGTTCCAGACAAATCTGGGCCACATCTCCTACCCAGCTGTCAGGTTTTTACCTTTCTCTTCCACACTGTACAACTGGAATAAATCTGGCTGAATCACCTCACCTGAACTTACCTTTTAGTTCTCTGTTCTGGCCCTGTAGCAGAGAAGCAAGTGAAGGATGGCCAATTTATCTGATTGAGAAATTGTTCATCCTAATTATTCCAGGATCTGTAACCACAGCAACGTGTCTACAACAGAATGTGATTGCTCCAAGGAAGGAAAACACGAATGTAGGGAGGAATTTCACTCCCCAGAGGTGACAGGAGAAGCCAGCAGCAGAGCCTGGGCTGCCGCGGAGGGTTCAGCCTGCCCATCCCATCCCAGGGCAGTCACAGCCCCCGCTGCAGCCTGCCGGGAAAAAAGTTCCAAAAGCTGGGAATGCTCCCTCCTGCCCTGTGTTGCACTGTGCTGTGTGGCTGTGCTCTGGCAGGGCTCGGAATTTGTGGCCAGGAAAGAGGAGAGATCGAGGAGGCAAACAGAAAGCACCGGGCTTACCATGGAGCAGGGACAGCAGGGAGCTCCACGGGGGGAGGCAGGAATGCTGGGCTGCCAGGATGGAGTTCCTGGAGATCCAGACTGGGTGTGACACTGACATCGCCTGAAAATCAGTTTTTTACAGGGCAGCTTCTCTGTCCTTTCCCAAGTCACAAATGCAGAGCAAAACAAGTTGAAAGCAGAGATCTGAACAGAGCAACTGTGACCTGTCAGTTTTCTCCACTGCGTCAAGTTTACAGATTTGGGGTTTTCTTATTCCTGGCATATTTAAAACTGGTTTGGGCAAACTAAGTGACCTGAGCATGTTTCCTTGGCAAAGGTGGCATTATTTCACATTTGTTCACCTCACTGGCAGCAGCTCTGCAGCTGTCCCTGGTGCCCCCTCACACAGGGGCAGGAGGTGTTCTGCCTGCACTGCTCTGCTGGGGCACAGACTGGGAAGGGAAAGGAAAAGCACACCTCAGGCACCCTCCTGAGTGCTCATCCTCTCTCTTTCCAGATACTCATTGGATCACATTTCCTCCTGGTTCTCCTGGTCCTGCTTATTCCTGATGAACCCTTTACTTTCTTGGTCCAAATCAGCAGACTCCTAAAAGGAACCACAGGAAAAGTGACATTATTTACCCTCAGTGCTGCATATCAGAGCTCAGGAGCTGCTGTTGCCACTGTGGTGCTGCAGTGTCTCATCACATCAAGCACAACTGAAGTGAAAAACTAGTCTTTCAGTTGATGCAAATTTTCCATAGAATTGTTCTCATCCAGATTTTTCCTGAAGTGACCCCAAGCCTCACTTTCTCTTCCTGCTGCTGGCTGGCAGCCTGAGACACCTCCTTGAAAGTACCTCAGATTCAGGCTCAATGAGGAGCCAAAAATTGGCAATTTGCCATGCCCCATTGCCTGGCCTTTTTTTTTTTTTTCTTTTTTTTTTCTTTTTTTTTTTTTAAGGGATAGAAGAGTAATGGTGATTTGTTATGGGAATTTCTGATCTGCTCTTTAATTTTTCTGGTTTCTGACATTCTGGATGCACAGACTCGGCCAGGGAGTGTGAGCTGACCCAGCAGCTGGCAGAGAGCTCTGGAATGTTACAACTGCCTCAGAAATCTCTCAGCTTGGTCCACAGGGCTTGGAGGAGGGACTAAGGCAGAAAATGCAGTGAGTGCTGAGACTGGGCTGGTCCCTGGGCAAGTGGGAGCAGCTCTGGACTATCCAGTACCAAGGAGCCCCCTGAGGTGAGCTCAGCCCTGCCCAGCCTGGCCTGGGGCACTGCCAGGGATCCAGGGGCAGCCACAGCTGCTCTGGGCACCCTGTGCCAGGGCCTGCCCACCCTCACAGTCAGGAGTTTTTTTTCCTGATATCCAATCTCAACCTGCTCCCTTTCCACCTGAACCCATTCCCCTTTGTCCTGTCCCTCCTGGCCCTGTAAATAATCCTGCCCCATCCTCCCTTCAGGCACTGGGACACCACAGTGGGGTCACCCCAAAGCTTCTCCTCTCCAGGCTGAGCAACCCCAACCCCCTCAGCCTTTCCTCACAGCAGAGCTGCTCCAGCTCTCTGATCAACCTGGTGGCCCCCAAAGCAGATCTAAGCAGCAGAACAGAAAATATGGGACACCACACTGTCTTGCTTGGGAAGAAAATTCCATCAGATTATTCTGTGAGAAATTCCATGGATGGCCACAATACAATCCCTTTAAACACTGTCTTGGTTTGAAAAGACAGGTGTTTGCTAAGGAAGGCAGGAGCCTTCCTTGGAATGGAAAATTCCCCCTCCCTCTGAATTGTTATAATTTTGAAATTAAAGGATCCTCAGGCAAAGATATGGGAATAGGAATAACAGTTCTTTACTAGAGAAGAAAAAAAAATTAATGCAGTTATACAAAACAGCACTGCCAGAGTCAGAAGAGGAGCTGACCCCTGTGGGTCAGGGTGTTGCTCAGTCCCATTCCATGGTGGCTGCTCCTCCTGCAGTGCCAGGGGTGGTTCTGGTGGAGCAGGGATCCTGGAGAAAGGTGGAGTTTTCCTCTGAAGGTCCAGTGCTGGTGTAGATGGGCCTGGTCTTCCTCTGGGAATGCAGTGGGAAAAGAAAGCTGCTCCTCTGGGAATGCAGTGGGAAAAGGCTGCTGTGGTGTTCCAAATGTCAGATTATATCCAGGTAGGAATGCTTGGTTCCTCCCCTGGGTGGAGCATCTCCCAATGGGATGATGGAATTTTCTCAGCCATGCAGGGACACTCACTGGCCCATGAACAGAATTGATCCTCTGGAGGGAGGATTGGTTGTGGGAGAGATAAAGAAAACTGCCCAATGAACAGCAGAGAACTGCCCCAGCTGGTTCTAACAGCTGGCAATGGAATACACACCCCAGCCACATCTTACAACCCAGGACAAACACTGAGACCCAAAGCGTGATTGCGGGGGGGGGATATATAACAAGTTATTTAATAACTTTCCTTGCTAAACGTGATGTCAAGTGTGCTCTGTGTTTACACAGAGCTCTGCATGTGCAAGGCAGTGCTTTGGGGTGATGGATGGTGCAGAAGTGTTTGTGCTGGGCACGGAAAGCAGGCAGATGTTCCAGGATGTTCACTCGGCAGCCTGAGGCCGTGGTGGGGAGAAAAGGGGGTGCTGGTGATGGAGCACAGAGTTACCACTTCTGTCATGCTTCACTCAGCCACCTTCTGCATTTCTCTCAGCAAGAAACACAGAGAAGGGAGTCCCTGAGTTCAGAACACACAAGAAGCCTTAAGCTGCTGCCATGTAAATATTTGTACAGCAGTGAGTCCTGTGCATCAAGGGAAACAGAAATTCTGCTCTGTTCTCCAACACAAGGGTATTTCATTCAAACCCTAATCTATGTAGTTGCCACCAAAATACAGCTTATTTACAACCAATCTCTACAAACAGATTCCTACATGCCCTGACATGTCCTTGCAGGCACCTTGCTCTTTGCTCTGTTGATTTATTATTTCTTTTTTTGCACATGGTAAAAAACCATTAATCTGGGAATCTGTACTGGGCAGAAGGCAGGGTTGAAACCCAATTATACTGAGATAATTGTGGAAGATGTGGATAATTCAAGTTCAAACCCAAAGGTTTTTCGTCAGTGCTGTAACTTCAGAGAGAGCAATTTTAACTCTTTTGCAGCAGGAATGAGAGTATCCACACAGTCTGATTTGCAGTATCTGCACTTGGGGTCTCTCAGAATAGAAGTAGATTCTCACCTTTTATTTCAGTTACTTTATGGAAGATCTTGTCTCTCTTTTTTGTTGAGTACAGAGTGTGCCAGGACAAGCAGAGCCAAACCATTTTACATTAATTCCTTCAATAGGAGGATTTTCCTTCAGAATGGGGGGGCTGTGATCTCCTCTCTCTTGTTTTACTGGGAGAGGAAAACTGCTCCTCTGTCAAATGTTGGCCAGATGCAGCTCTTAGAGCTGCTTTGCTCAATCCATGTTTTTTATTGACATATTTTTCACATGCAGTTCCAGATCTCAGCTGACAATGTCCCTGTCACTTGTGCCATCAGCCAAAATGCTCCAATAACTACTTTCCTAAGTAAGGCAAGAAGTGTGCCCCTCATTTGTTATGTATCATGGTCTGGACATATCCATAAACGGAACATTCATTAATAATATGCTTTGTACTTTGTACTACCTTTGACCTAATTTTTTGTGTGCAGGGAAATTACCTGAACTAGTTCACTGATGAAAAAGCATTCTTTATGCAAAGAATATTTTCAAGGAGCTCAGGTTCCTGCCAATACCACTCTGTTACTGACTTGGACTTGCTTCTTGAGTGTTGTTCCAGCATTTTTACCTGGTTTCTTTCTGGTTTGGGTCTGATTTCTGGTTGTTTGTGCAGCTCAGAGGAAGGCCAGTGCTTTCAGAAGTGCAGGTACCCACCTGGATGCCTGCAGCAAAGCAGAATACTGGTGCAGTTAAGGATGTCACTGCTAAAATAAGCAAATATATTCATTTTAGATGGTTTATTATGGTGCTTAAAGAAGTATTTCTTTTTCAGAATCAAAGCAGGCCACCCTACCTGGTCTCTTTTTACATCTCTTACCTTCTGATCAATTTAACTGCAAACCCTCTTGATTAAAATATGCCCTATGTCCTCATTCTTGTAGCTTAACACTCAACAAAATTAAAAGGAAAATAACCAATTCCTGGATTTCTCACAGCAATTGCTGTACCTGGTCACTTGGACATTCAAGGATGATGCAATAGTTAATATTCTGTTTGCCTTTCTCACGCAGCTCCCACGCCCTTGGAGCCTCCATGTAACATAAATTGCTTTATAGAGGAGACACTGGAAAGCAGGAGCCAAATGTGAGCAGGGAGTGAACTCCCCTGTGACTATTACATCACTGAGGAGTAGCACCAGCCTCTCTCTTTTTCAGAAGAGAGCAATCACACCATATTGCTAAATAGAAAACTGGATATTTTTGTACATCTGGGACAGGGCTGAGCCTGAAAATGATGCAGAAGTAATATAATTCTGGAGAAAAAATAACTCTCTTTTAAACTGATGACCTGAATGATTCTGATGGTTTGGGGTGAGCTGGGGTGTCAGGAGTTCAGGAGTGCAGCAGGAAGCACTGAACTGTTGGCTTTATAAACTGCCCTGAGAGCAACTCAGCAATTCAGGAGAGGCAAAACCAAGAGAGGCTCCCAGAGTCCTCCCAGCCAATAATTACACCTGGGTTAAAAGGAGGATTTGTGGGAAAGAAATCTGGGCTTTGGTCTCTCCACCATCCCATGGCCATGGATGAATTCTCCGTGATGCCCTAATTTATCCAGTAATAGAGTTGCACTGATGTTACACTGATCAGCGTGGCAAACAGGCCATCCCAAGAGCATGGGGCAGCAGGAAAGGCACAGATACCTGGGATTTTGATGAATTTGGTCTGGAACCAGCACTTGAGGCTCACCCAGCTGTTGGTTCATGCCCCAGACACAGGAAAGGCAACTCTGCAGGTGTTTGCCTTCCTGAGCCAGCAGCAGAACAAAGGCACTCCTTGGGGCTGATAAGGACCCGGTGCTTTGTGGTTGAAACTGGATCCGCGGTGTTGGGAGCTGGTTTCAAGTGCAGGGTGGGAGGAGTGCCCGGCTCCATCCCCTGTTATCAGCTGGCAGCCAGGGCTCCATTTCCATTGCTGGAGCCCGGCTCCTGGTGGGGCTCTCTCCAATCTGTGCACAAGCTGAGGAGCTTTGCTTTCTGCAGGACTTTGAGACTCCAGTCAAAATTAAAGTAGCAGTTAAGTTTCAGATCTAAAGATTTAACCACTTACTAGCAATAAGAACTTTATTTTCTGGAGTCAGATATTCTAACAGGGCCATCACCTCAGAGCCACCCCTGACATCTCTGCACAGTGCTCCTTACTGAGATGAGAATTCAGAGCCAGAGAATTCCACACAAAGCCACAGAGCCTTGAGGCTTTGGTGTGACTTTAGGGGGGTCATGCTCAGAACTTTCCTCAAAGACAGGTAGGAGGTGAAGCCAGTTGTGGGTCGGGGAGGCTGTACAGCACTGTAAGAGCAGTACACAGGAGAGAACAGGAACCTTTTGCAGTTTTGAGTTCAAACGTGCAACAGCCTGCACTTCTTTCACTCCTTCCTTGCTGTTTGTAATACAAAGAATAGAAGAGCCAGAAAAGAATGAAAGAAATACTAATTAAAATGAGATTTCCCCAAGCTTGAAGAGCAGAGCAGAAAACAAATGTATGCTATGAAAAGCCTCTGGTCATTCTGAACGTTTCAATTCCTCTGGGCTAGTGTTATTGCTAACAGGCCCAGCACCTGTGAAACCTCTTTTCTGCTCTGGCAGGGACACTTTGGGTCTCTGTGCAGGGCTTCACCACCTCCAGCCACTCGTGAGGCTCCTCAGACAGGAGGAGAGTACCCAGGAGAGGTGTGCTCAGCTGTGCCAGTGATTTTCTAGCAGGAAAAGAGCTGAGTTCCCTTCAGAGGTTAACGAGTCCCAGTTCCACATCCCCAGAGCGAGAGTCGGGAGGAGCTGCTGGGGTTCTTTGGGCCCTTTGTGACCCCAAGGGAATGAAGCCGTGTCCCCAGTGCCACTGTCCAGGTGGGAAATGTCCCTGCAGAGCTGAAAAATGTCCCTGCAGAGCTGCCAGCCCTGCCCAGCCCTGTGCTGGCACATCCCTCCAGGCAGGAATCCTCTCCAGCTCCCTCCCCCTCCCTTCAGGGCAGACCTGTCCAAACCCCCCTAAAAAACCCCAAGGGAAGTTTGCTGCTCTAAATCCCTTTGGAAATAAATCACACAGGCTCCATTCTCTTCATGGTGGAAAAGCACATTCTTTATTCACATAACTCTTTTTTATACAGTTTTACAGAGCTCGTGTGGGACTCCAATTGGTCAGTAGTTATTTGCCAATTACTTTGTTGGTTAATTACAAGTTGTTACCCTGCATTGATTGGTCACTCAAACCCCCGGGGTGTATGTGCAGGAAAAGTTGTTTGTGAGAGATTGTTTTCATTTTTCTATCTAGCAGTGTAAAAAACTTGCTTTCTGCAGAACTTTGGGACTCCAATCAAAATTAAAATAGTTAAGTTTCAGATGTAAAAATTTAACCACTTAGTAACAATAAGAACTTTATTTTCTGGAGTCAGATACTCTAACCAAGCGATCACCTCGGAGCCACCGCTGCCATCTCAGGGGTGACTGGCACAGTTTATACAGGTGTAAGGTGTTTTTCACCCAGGAATAGATTGTTATGTGAACCAACTGCTCACACCAGGGTTGCTTTCACATGGGAACTTGCAAAGTGCCTTAGAAGTGCAAAGCTTCCCTTAGAAGAAATGACTGGTTAGCTACCAATAAAACAGAGCAGGCCTGATTTTATGCGGCCCTTTTCTCATCATTTTCCACTTTACTGCAACAAATCCCGTGCTGAGCATCCCCGGGCGGGCAGAGCTGAGCTCTGGCTGCTGCCATCTGCCATGGAAGGGAATGCCAGCTCCTCTGAAGGCACCTGCAGGGACACAGGGCTTGCTCAGAGCCACCAGTGACTCATTTATTGCCCAAACCGTTTGTGCTGTTTCACACCGGGTCTAAATTCCACATGACACCTACCCCTAAGGCTCTTTTTCTAAAGGGAGCTCGCAGGTATGGCAAGGTGCTGATCTGCTTTGCACATTCCCTGCTCTCCAACCAGGCTGGCTGACACAGCCACAGGCAGCTCCTGACTCAGGCCCTGCACTTTGGGGCAGTTCTGTGCCTTCCAAAGTGTCCCTGCCAGAGCAGAAAAGAGGTTTCACAGTTGCTGGGCCTGTTAGCAATAACACTAGCCCAGAGGAATTGAAACGTTCAGAATGACCAGAGGCTTTTCATACCATACATTTGTTTTCTGCTCTGCTCTTCAAGCTTGGGGAAATCTCATTTTAATTAGTATTTCTTTCATTCTTTTCTGGCTCTTCTATTCTTTGTATTACAAACAGCAAGGAAGGAGTGAAAGAAGTGCAGGCTGTTGCACGTTTGAACTCAAAACTGCAAAAGGTTCCTGTTCTCTCCTGTGTACTGCTCTTACAGTGCTGTACAACCTCCCCGACCCACAACTGGCTTCACCTCCTACCTGTCTTTGAGGAAAGTTCTGAGCATGACCCCCCTAAAGTCACACCAAAGCCTCAAGGCTCTGTGGCTTTGTGTGGAATTCTCTGGCTCTGAATTCTCATCTCAGTAAGGAGCACTGTGCAGAGATGTCAGGGGTGGCTCTGAGGTGATGGCCCTGTTAGAATATCTGACTCCAGAAAATAAAGTGCCCAGAAGAGATGCAGGGTCCTTCCTTCCTTGGTGAAGTACTGGGGGCAACTAGCACACCATCACTGTCACTGCTAGTAATGAAGGGGTGGGACTGTTTTGGGGCTAGGAATGATTTATTGCTCAGATAAACAGTCTCAGAGCTGTGAGATTTTAGAGGAGCAAGCATTCAGCCATAGCTCAAGAGCAGTCACAAGTTCTTTGTTACAAGGCAATACAGAACTTTCTAACCCAATGGACAGGTGCCACAGGGTTTATTTTGCTTTTCTAACTTATCACCTTTACTTACTTCTGCTGCACTGCAGATACTTTTATCCAATGGCTTCTGTCCCACATGCACACATTTGCTTCTGTTATAACTTCTAAACTCTCAGCTCCCTCCACACAACCACAGCCCTACACTATAAACCCTTCAGCATCTTATCAATGCAGTTTCTCACTTACTTAAGGCATATTCTTACTTACAACTATAGAAACATAAATTTATGATTTTTCTGCTTAATGTCTGTGTATTGTATTTTTACATCAATCCAAGCTCCTTCTAAGGTTGCAGATCAAACCCTTCTGTGTCTGTGGAAGTTTCTGTTTTTCTGATTCCCACACCACACCAGAGTGAAGCTTTCACCTTTGTGCAGTGTTAAATCAGGAAAGTCCTTCAGTGAGAGGCGTTCCTGCATCTCTGCGTGCTGCACATTTCATATCCTGGACACTTTATGGTGTATGCAAAGAGCAAATACAGCAGGAGCTGAGGTTTACCTTGCACAGGGAAATGCTCAGAGCCAGGACCAAGGTGACCTTCACAAAGTCACTGATTTTGCACGCTCAGCCCAGGGGGTTTGGGGTCATTGCTGTTCCTCCCATGCCTGCAGAGACACCGAGAGGGGAGAGCTCCTGCAGCACCTGCAGGAAGGAGATATTTGCTTCATAGGGGCAGGGTCTGCTCTGTGCAGGAGGGCTGACCCTGGGAAATGGTGACATCCAACCCCCAGGGCTTTGTGTCACCTTAGCACTGACCCCAGTCAAGCTGGGACAATGTCTCCCAAAGCACCCCCAGCCAGTCCTGTGATCCCAGGGTCACCGACTGCTGCTTCCCCTCAGCCCGAGCAGGCTTCTGAAAACACACCTAAAGTTGATTAGAAATGGCAAAGCTTCAGATTTGAGCTCAAACAGGGCACCAGGGAGGGAAAATCCTGCAAGTGCCAACTTCCCAAGTGTTCCCACAGGGAGCCTCCAGAATGGCCAGGGCCTTGCTTGATGCTCTAGAGGGTTTGGTTGTCAGAGCTCCTGAACAAAACACTGACATTCTGGTACGAATCCAAGATTTCTGGCTTGTTTCCAGATTACAGCCTGGCCTGGGAAGAGTTAACAATAATTTCCCTGCTGGCCTGCAGGGAATTCTCTTGCAAAATATCTGCAGGCAGCTAGAAACAAATACCTGCAGAGGCAGAGGAGCATGGGGGCATCTGAGAAGGTCTGTGCAGCTGCAGACAAGAGCAGCAAATTCCTCTGCTGGCTGTGTGTGAAGCCAAGAATGGCTATGGCTTGGTGGGATGGAGGGGTCCAGGATCTGGAGTCACTCTTTCAGTCACTCTGTCAGTGACAGAACTTTATTTCTCTTTCTCTACTTTATTCAAATCCTTTTCTACTCTTTTAGAAAATTTTTACTCTTAGAAAAGTTTCTACTCTAAAGAGAAAAATTTTTCTACTCTTTAGAAAAGTATTTGAATAAAGTAGAGAAAGAGAAATAAACTTCTATCACTTTCTCTACTTTATTCAAATCCTGCATCACAAATGCTCGTTAATGCTTGAGCAAACAAAAGCAAAGCAAAAAACTCAAAGTGCTGAGTTCACTGGTGGTAAGAGAGTGCTGGAGCTGCCATGTCATGGCCCTAGACTAAAAAATTCCAGCTGCAAGGACATAAAGAACATGTGGGAGCTCCTGCAGCCAAGTGCTTGCAATCCCTAATCCACAGTGTGCATCTGGGCTCGGGAGGGTGAGAGATGCTGCAGCTCATTAGAGAGCACAGCTGCACATGGAATGGGCACTCCACGTTTTGGGATGGTTTTGGAGCCTGTGGGACTGAACCAGTGTTCTGGCACAAAGGGCTGTGCTGTTTTAGGGACACAGATGCTGTTCAAAGGCACCTTGAGCTGTCCAGTCCATGACCCAAAGGATTTTGTGATGACCTGTGGGCTGAGGCCTGGGAAACAACACAAACATTTACACCTCTCACCTAAACCTCAGCCACTAAAGAAGTAAAAAAAAGAAACCAAAAATCACTGTGCCAAATCGAGCTGCATTTCACATTTTGCTTCCCAGCCACAGGGAGCCAAAGCTGACCCAGCACTGAGCTCCAAAGAATGAAACCAAATAAATACCTGCTCAAACCAAAAGTACCAGCAGCAAGCAGTTAACTGTAGTCAATTCTGAACTGAAGTCTCATTTCTTGGAAGTCATGTGGGAGCTGTCCCCTGCACAGAAGGTTACAGAGGCCTGGATGTGATGTAATTGTTCTGGCACTGCCAGCCTGCTGTGAACCAGCTCTGCTGGGATCACCTCATTCACCACAACTGAGGGGCTGAGTTCATCTCCAGGGCTGCCCAAATTAGGGCATGGAACTGGAAGGAAATTCCTTGAAACTCGGGCTCAGTGCTCCCCCTATCACAGAAAAGTTGCTCATTATCAGTTGGGTGAGGACCTGCCACCTCCAATATTGTTTTGAATCCTGCCTGACTTGCTGGGGAAGGCTGAAGAATAATTCAGGATTAGTTGTATGAACAAGGCCATCTCCATTTTCACTGTGTCAGCTGGTTGTCCTGAACAAACAAAATTTGGTTGTTCATGAATATACTACCCAACTGAAAATACAAAGCTTTGACTAATTCTTTTCCTTTCTAGGCTGTTTTCTTTAATATTCAGATGGAAATATTTTCACTCAGCTGGTGATGTGTAAAACAGAAGAGCACAACCAAGTTGTAGTGACTTGACTTTGCCTTGCACAAGTAGAGGTGAGTATTTGAAAACAAAATTTTAAGTAATTTTTGTAATGGGAGCCTGAATTATACACACTGAATGCAATAATTCTAATGCCTGAATCTCTGAGTTTTGTAAATTTACATTTTCTGCCATTTGCTCTATTCCAACGGGTCACAGCAGGATCATATTTAGAATGATAATAAACTCAAAAAGGCAGCAATTGTGAGCATTTGGTATTCATGGAATGGAGAAATTATAACTGGTACTTTCAATGTAACAATTTGAGATGCTGCAACTTTTCCAGACGGGACAGAATCACAGAATATTCTGAGTTTTCCATCAGAAAATGATTCAGTGGAAACTTATTGGACTGTTTCTGGTGCATCCTTGATCTTAGCAAGTCCCTCCATGCTGATGTGAAATGAATCCTGTTTAATTGTTGCTGTGGACAGCTCTTTCCTGCTCATTTTCTCCTGCAGCTCAGGGAAACAGCAGGTTCACCTTTGTCTCTCTAGGGCTGTGCTGGTCAACATGAAGGTACAGCTTACCTTTAACAGGAGTTTTAAGTACTGGGGCTCTTTCTTCACTCAAAAGAAACTCCCAGATGTGAGCAGAGGATTGTCAGTGCTCCACCCCAGCTCAGTGTGGGTTATTTCCCTTCATTCCCTCTCAGCTGACAGGACCAAGGGTGTATAAATTGGATTATTGCCATTTACATCACCAGAGCCTTCCTCTGGCAGGTGGCCCTGGGAATCCCACCGTGCATCCTCCTGCTCCCAGGACAGCCTCTCCTGTGTTCCCTCTGCTCCCAGTACCTCCAGCTCACCCTGGATCTGCTGCCTGGCTCAGCAATCTCAGCACAGTCACATCACTCCAGACTTTGCTCCTTTCTATGTCTGTTTAACACTGTAGCCAAAAAATCCCTTCTCACATCTAAATTTACTGATTTTTGACCTTGTTTGGGCTGCCTGAGGCTCTCCCTGGCCCCGCTGCCCCTCCTGCTGCAGTGCTGGCTGCTTTTGTCCCTGCCTGGTTTCCCTGTCCGGGACAGCAGAGCTGCTCTGCAGCTTCCCTGGGCCTCATTAACTCCTGCTGCAGGCTCATATTTCAGATGCCACTTACAGGCTTTGGTCATAATCTTCAAAGTGGTTAATGGATCAAGCCTCAGCTACATTAAAGGCTGAATTTTGATCTGTGAGCCATCGTGACAGCTGCATTTCCTTGGGGCAAGGGAGATTACAAAGCCCAGGAGGAAGTGTGTGAAAGGGAGGAACGAGGTTATCTTAACTGAGAGAAGCAAGGGATGGGAAAAATATTGGGAAGATATGGTACAGATCCAGACATTTCAAACCTGAACCACTCCAAACAGTGATTTCCCCCTGCATCCCAGCAAACAAACCTCAGCACCATCCTCAAAACAAATCCTCAGTGATTTTTTCAGCTACGAAGTTTGCTTTAAACACAAAGTTCTCAAGCAGCCAAGTGCTAGGACATCTCTTCTCCCTTGTCCTCAGAAGTGTGGCTGCATTCACAGAATGCCCCAGTGGTAAGAGATTGTCCGGAAGCAGAACCAACAACAAAAATTAATGTAAAATATTCAAAAAGAAACAATAAAATACAGAGCAGGAGTCTCTTCAAGGAGTTATTTTTGTGAAGCTGCTGCTGAATACAGTGCACCGTTTACTTCTGAAGATAAACCAGAGTTTTTCATTCCCATTCTGAGCTAAATTCGTGTATTTCAGGCTCAGTGTTTATCCAAACACAAAGGTCCCACTGGTTAATCTCCCACGGAGGTTTCAACCAGCCCAGTGAAACTGGTATAAACACTTTGTAAAGGCTCTTCGTTTAGTTTATGTCAGCTCGGGATGTGTTTATGGCAACCCAAAATAAGCTATTCTTACACTCCGCTACAAATGTCAGCCAACATCTTGCACGGATTTGGGCCGCGCTGGTTTAAAATAGAATTTCCCGTGGCGCTCCGGCCGGCACGGGGCGCGCCCTCCCTCTCGCGGCGGGCCCGGGCATTCCCGGAGCCGGCAGAGCCCGGAGCTCCTCCCGTCACCCCCGGCAGCACGGACACGGAACCGGCTGGTACTTCTGCCTTCGAACATCGAGAGAGCTTTATAAAGAGAGAACTGCAAAATGCTCGAAGCTGTTCATTTGATAAGCTGAATTTATAATCATTTTGGAATGATGTAACTGCTAAATATTAGAACTACTAAATTGCCACTAAACATTGCTGGTAAAGTCACTATATAATTGATAATGTACTGGCTGCTGGTATGGAATCACAGAATCCCAGACTGGTTTGGGTTGGAAGGGGCCTCAAAGCCCATCCAGTGCCACCCGTGCCATGGCAGGGACACCTTCCACTGTCCCAGGCTGCTCCAAGCCCTGTCCAGCCTGGCCTTGGGCACTGCCAGGGATCCAGGGGCAGCCACAGCTGCTCTGGGCACCCTGTGCCAGGGCCTGCCCACCCTCACAGGGAACAATTCCTTCCCAGTATCCCACCCATCCCTGCCCTCCGGCAGTGGGAGCCATTCCCTGTGTCTGTCCCTCCATCCCTTGTCCCCAGTCCCTCTCCAGCTCTCCTGGCTTCACATTGCCGTAAGGACTTCAGTCCTGCCATCCCAAAGAAATGCAATTGCTGTGATTATTTCACTGGCACTATTACCCGGGTTTCAATTTAAAATGTTGTCTGGAAAGGCTTGGTGCCAGGTGAGTGCTCTGCCCTCCTGCTCCACCCTGCCAGGGCAGAGCTGTCTGTTCCACTCAGGGACAGCAGGATGGTCAGAGGGCTGGAGCAGCTCTCCTGTGAGGAAAGGCTGAGAGAACTGGGATTGTTCACCTGGAGAAGAGAAACTTTGGAGTAACCAAACTGTGCATTCTAGTGCCTGAAGGAGCTACAGGAAAGATGGAGAGAGATGATTTACAAGAGATGGAGTGACAAGGGGGAATGGCTGCCCACTGAGGAAGAGTTTAGATCAGATGTTAGGAAGGAATTCCTCCCTGTGAGGGTGGGCAGGCCCTGGCACAGGTACCCAGAGCAGCTGTGGCTGCCCCTGGATCCCTGGCAGTGCCCCAGGCCAGGTTGGACAGGGCTTGGAGCAGCCTGGGACAGTGGAAGGTGTCCCTGCCATGGCAGGGGTGGCACTGGATGGGCTTTGAGGCCCCTTCCAACCCAAACCATTCTGGGATTCCATGATCTGTCCATTCCACACTGTGCACATTCCCAAGTGCAAATGGAATCTGGCATCTCCCAGCTCCTCCTCACTAGAGATGCATCTTGTTAGGATCCAACTCCTTCCAGGAGAGCACAGTGCTCTAAACTGAGAAATGGCTGAGGAGCAGTGCTGTCCTCAGGGCCAGGAGCAGAGCAGGGCTCTTCTGGCAGTGCCCTCAAAGAAAATGTGTGGGGAAGTGTGGGAAATGAGTTTGTAGGGAATGTTTAAAGTTTGATAGAAGGTTTACATAGTATGTATTTGTATGGAAACTTTGAGAAAAAATAAACTGAAAATAGAATAAAAGTTTTTAAAACATCTCTCAGTTACCCCATCTCTGAGTCAGAAAAAAGCTTAATCCAAGAGGGAAGAATAAGGAATCCACACAGGGAAGAGGATAAAGAACCCACAGGCTGGTACCTCAAGGAGCCCAGGAAGGTGAAGGTGGACAGCAAAGCCTCCTGTAGCACATTTTGGAGAGGCACAGCCAGGAAAAGCAGAGATGGTGCCTGTTGAAGGTGTCAGCAGTTGGTTTGGCTGTGACCTGCCCTGTTTCTGAGAACACTGGGCAGGGTCTGTCTCATCACCCCTGGGGACTCCTGGCTGGACTGAGAGGAGGAGAGAGGAGCCCTGAATCCCAAGTGATCCTGAGTTCCCTTTGTCACAGTTATTCCCACTCTTGTTAAACTGCAGTGGAGGGTGGGAAAGCACTTCAGGAGAGCACTGGCAGAGGATGAAGCATCTCTTCCATCCTGAGGGCCAAATAGGGCTTTGATGACCTATTATACAACAAACCCTAACTGTCATTCAGTGTCAGGATGGAAAAAACTCCTGTGGCTATTTAGCTTTGTTCTGGAGTTGTGCACCTGGCTTCAGGGTTGGGCTCCTCCTCTCTGATTCCCATTTTTCCTCCGTGTCCAGGAGCAGAGAAGTGCCCAGGGCCAGGCAAGGACAGGTGACAGTGCAGAGGTCACCCCTGCTCAGCCCCAGTGGTGCAAGGTGGGCACTGAGAGGACACATAAAAAAGAACAAAAGTATTGCAAAGTTTATCCTCTCCTCATCTATTCCTTCAGCCCACTGACACAGACATGCTGGACATCCCGCTCACATGGTTTGCATTAAAGCATTATGAAATCCCAAATTCTAGTGCCAGATGGTTTTGGATTGCTCTGCTTCTGTAAAGGTTTAATTTGGGTGCACGGAAAATGTAAAATACTCTGGTAATAGCTTTAGCAGGACTACACAGCCTGCATTTGCTTTATTCATCAGCCCTGCTGGCTGCCTGCTGCACGTTACATTCCCAGCCATGATAAAACTTCAAAACGTGAATTCAAGTTTACTGACTTCCCAGAACAGACTCTGCTCTGTAAAATGTTTAAAGGGATTGACGTGAGAGGAAATATTCCTGAAGACCTCTCTGCTGAGAAACCACAGGGTGAATAAAAATAGCTCTCTTTTTCCAAATACACAGTCCCTAGGAATGCCTGAGCCTGGTCCTGAGTGCAGAGAGGGAAAAGGGGGAATGGGGAAAGGTCAAGCATACAGCTGTTGCTTCTGCCAGGAGCTTTCTGCTTGCTTCACTTGATGAGCTGAATGAGCCTTTTAGCTACTTTTAACAGGGATCACATTTTTCAGATGATCTTTTCTTGATGGAACAGATGAGCACCAGGAGTATAAATATGGAGTTAACCTGAAATGGGATCTGCTGGAATTCACAAATCCCATTCTCCGTGGGACCAACAGGGTGGAAAGGGCCCTTGCACTTTCTGGGTTTCACCCTGCAAGGACCACTGTCACATCTTGCACCACGGGGTTCTGTTTGCTCATTACTCAAATATAGAATTGCTCCCCTGATCCAGTCACACTCCCAAGTGCAAAATTAGACCAGTGGCTTTCTAGGATATAATAATGAAAAGAAGCTGGATTGTATTTTAAGAGAACTCTCCTAAAGTTACTCCTCCAACAGGATGTAATTTTAGTTTGTTTAAATTTATTTGAGATGGGGAAGCCAGTGAGTGGCTAAAGAAAGTCTTTATCTCAGTATCCTCTTTTGTTTTAGAAATAAATTGCTTTTTTCTCAGAGACAACACAAAAATAAGGGCATGACATATGGACAGTGGTCTTGTTCTCAGAGAAATAACAGCAGGAAGGCAGATTTGTACAGATGGATTCCCCTGGCTCTGCTTAACACCTTTTAGCAGCTTTCACTCACCCTTTTTCCACAAGTATTTTTTCCCTGAGTTTCTGTGTAAAACCCAGAAAGAGAGATGTCAAACAGAAAAACAAACCAGGAGTTTTAGAATTGATTTTGACAAGTTTAGTATTGCCAAGGAGTCTGTGATTCCACTTGTACTGCAACACAGACACAGAGCATCACTGACTTGCAATTCATCTGATCAGTCTCCAAGGACTCTACAATAATTTTCCTATTGAGTTATTCTTTCAATAACGAAATAATTTAAATTAAATTTAAATTAATTTAAATTTAAATAATAATATTTTTCCATTTTCCTATTGAGTTGTTCTTTAAAAAGAAAGGGGAACAAAGCAAAACTTGGGAGTTGTGCAGGCTGTGAGGTCCCCAGAGCAGAGTGGACAATTAGAGGTTTACAGGGGACTCCTGGCTGTGAGCACTGAGCTCTGCTGCCAGCCCAGGTGAGTCTCCTCACCAGGGCAGCTGAAGATGCTGCTGCCAGCTCAGTGTGCCCTGAGATGGAGCTCCCAGGGAGCTGGAGGTGGGGAGGAGGAGGAGGGACATCCCCAGGGCTTGGGGCTGTGCCCAGGGTCACTGTGGGGGTGCCAGGCTGGAGCCCCCAGGGCTTGGCACGGCTCCCCTCAGCTCCTGGGCCTGGGCAGGATTCAGGATGGACCATCAGGACACTCGGGTGGGGAAGCAGATCGAAAGCTGAGCATTGTCTGTAGCTGCAGGACACACACCTGAAGGGTTTTTAGGACGTGCACTGGCAGAAATGCACTGGAGCAGCCCCTGTTTCAGAGGAATGATCAGCACAGACATTGGTGGGAGAAGTTTGTTACAGTCCCTAAAACCTTGTTGTTTAGTCTGTGCTATTAGTGTCTCACTTTTTACAACTGGAAGGGCAGGAGTTGCCCTGTATTCCTCAGTCCCATCTCTGCCCCTGGCTCTCCTGTCTCTAGAGGCAGCCAAGACTGACAGGGTACCATGGATTATTTACCCACATTTTCCTCTGGAAGGCTCTGGGGTGAGTTGCTCAGGACTCTCCCAAATTTTAATAATTTTCATACATTTTTTAAGATGAATGTGTCCCCCCACCTGGTGAGACACACACTTAGCATTGAGACAGCCAAATAAAACTGATTCAGCCATTTCCAAGGATGGCACTTGGCTCAGAAGTTGTTCCTGTGACTTTTTTCCTGATAACTCCAGGGATAACTCCTGTGCTTCAGGGTTAGGAGCTGCTGACAGTTCTGGTCATTTCTGACTCCTGAGTGTCCCACACACAGAGTCCCTGGAAATGAAGTGCCAGATGTCACATCCACACTGTCACCACCTGGGAAAAGGCTCTGTCACCTGTGTGGCATCACACCTGAGATCCATTACACAGACAAGGACTGAAGGGCAGAATTCAGTTACCCTGGGCAAACTTTGGCTCTGTGAGCCATGGAATTGTCCTTTCCCTTCCCTGTAGTCTCCTTGTGCATCTCCCAGCTTTTCCAGCACGGTGAATGCTCCATGAGCAAGCAACCCTGATTGACTCCAAGGAGGTGGGAAAAAAGCAGCCCTGAACTATTTCACTGAAGCTGTTGAAATTCTGTCCACAAGGTTCCTAAATTAAGGTTGTGAAAACAAACTTAACCCTAGCATGTCCCAGTTTTGATCTGTGTTCTAATTATTCCAATAACTGCGTTTTCTGGATGAGTTTTGTCTAGGAATTCACACACTTCACCAACACTCTGCAGCTTATAGCAGTGCTCAGGTATGAGGAAGAATTAACAATTTTATTCACCACCATTAAGGGACTGGCCCAAAGCCCCTTTCCTGCCTTTGTAGCAGGAGGTTCCACTTCATTAAATGAAAATTCATTGGAGTGGGCTCAGACATTCCTTTATACCCATAGAGGGGAAGAGATCCCTGTGGCCAGCAGGTGAGGAACAAGGAGCTGTTTGATGAGGTTCTTCCTTCAGCTTGAAAAGCTGCCCAGACCCCTTTGGGGAGCACAGCCCCCCAGCTGCACCGTGCATCAGGCCCAGTGACCCCCCAGAGCCAGCAGTGGGCTCCAAACACCCCACAGCACATTCCCTGCAGCTCAGGTCCCTGTTCCCACCCCAGCAGCCCGAGTTTTCATTACTCAGTGGAGTCCCTGCCCACAAACCTGCTCCTCAGGTTGGCTAATGAGTGTGTTTGTTTCTGAATGCTGCAGTGTCAACGTTACTCACTGCATGAACCCTGGGAACAACCAGGCAGCAGCCAACACCCAAGGACATTCCCAACTCCAAATATGAAAACACATTCTTCAGGCACTTTCCATTTGTTATTGCTTCTTCCACTTTTCCCAGTTTGAAGCTGACTGAGAGCTGCTTCCAGGAAAATAACCAGAGCAGATAATGTGTTTTATCCTGGTATACACTGAGGACAAAAATAAGTGCTAATTTCTGAAAAATAACATCTTCCTTTACCAAAGAAAAAAAAAAAAAAAAAAAAAAAACAAAAACCCAACCACCAAATAATTCTATTTATTCTTCAGTTTTCAGGGACAGCTGATTTTTCTCATAATTTCACATACAACCTCTTTTTCCCTATCTTTTGCTAGATACCAGTCTTGTGCCATTTTCAGGCTCCCATGGATAAAACATCTTCTAGATGACTCCTTTCATTAGTGTGACTAACCTTGGAGACAGATATTTATGATATAATGATGACTAGGCTTCCAACTGCCTGAATCTTTGAGGAAGACTTTTTAAAGAAGACTTTAATAGTAAGCGTGCCTGTTAAAGCTGGTCTTAATACTGATAATATGAGTCTCAGATGAGTTATTGCATATTTAACTACTATATTATCAAATTAGGATGGCAGTGAGGAAAAACAAGCCATACTTCTGAGCACTGACAGGCTTTGTACTCCATTTTATTGAATAACAAACGCTGGAACCAAAGGCCATCCTTCTCTTAGGTGACTCTGTCTGCTTTTATAGTGTTTACAGGAATTCCACAACAGTCTTATATAATATATGTTGAACCATCCACCAGGAGTAAGGGATGTTTTGAAGGCCCAGTGGCTGCAGCTCTGAAGTCCATACACACAATTTGATAAACTCTGCAAATACAGCAAGCCCTGTTTCTCTTCTTCTGGGGATGTGGCACCTGGGGACACGGGGCAGGGCTGGGTTAATGGTTGGACTTCAGGATCCTGAAGGTCTTTTCCAACCTAAATCATTCCATGATTCTTTGATTCCACACCCAGGGTGGTGTAATATTGGTCAAATAATCATGAAACACTGGGGAAAAACACCTTTAAGGTGAAGTCTCGTTGCTCATGTGTGGGGTAATTCAAACAGCATTTCCACATGTGCCAAAGGACTTGGATTTACTCTGATTCCTCCATCAGTCCTTAAGATCACCAAAAATCACTATTTTGTATTAAAAATTAATCAAGTGTTGGAATAAATCAGCTGAGACTCCATTTTCTTCATGCAGAAAGCCAGATCTTTATTGTATAGGTCATATTTTATAGGTTATCAGAAGGTACTATGTCAAATTTGATTGGTTGACAATACATTTACACCTAGTTTATTGGTCACTGCATGGTATTTTGCATATCTATCAAACTTCTGTATTTTTAATTAGTTTACATATTTTTTTCTAATGGTTCTCATGGGACAAATCCCTTGTTATTGCAGGTGCATTTGTTTTTCACCCTCAGAAGAGACTGTTGTGTTAATGAACTCTCAATCTCAAAGCAGCTTAACAAGGGAACTTTTAGCTGCACTTAGAAGTGACAGGCCAGCTTTGAAAATTTAGCAGAGCAAGGCCTGATTTCATAAAGCCTTTCTTTTAAAATTCTTCTACCTGTCCACAACATCTCTCCCTTTTCATTAATTTAAAAAAGGCTCATATGTTGTGATGTTAAAACAGCTCGTTCTTGTGTGGGTATTACCTCATTAAGGTTATCACTGGTTATCTGTTAGATATAGGATAAGATACTTAAAAGACCAAATACAATCAACAAAACTTATCAAATTCTATCATTTCATTGACACAGGGTTTCACAGCATGAGAAAACAAAATAATGTCCAATGTCTCTTAGGGAAATGGAAATAAACGGTCATTGTTTTAAAGTCCAAATAGTTGAGCTAATTCCCCTTTCTTTTTTTGTTTTAAAAACAGCATGCATGGCTCTTGCTAAGAACATGAAGGGAATCACAAAACAAAACAAAACAATATATGTAGTGAAACAAGAAACTGACAGCAATCGGGAATAAGTCAGGCACAACAATTAGGAATATTTTTGACAATACACATAATTAATAACACATGAAATTTGATTATTATTAATCACTAAAATACTGTACCATCACCCTAGAGTCTGCAAAACTGACAAACCTTGATTTAATGAGGACTTGGATAATTATTTCCGGATAATAATTCCCAAGCTCACTCTA
>WBNO01028762.1:580477-714341 GCA_013400575.1 Peucedramus taeniatus | reverse complement strand
TTTCTAAAAATGTTTGTTTGCTATCTTGTCAAACCTATGAAATTACTTTGTTTCTGGTTATTTACATACTTAGATACCCTTTGTTTTTTTTTTTTTAAATCAGTCTCTACCCTAGCTATCCAACTTCTGGCTGAGGTTTTTTTGCAGCACCTTTTTACAGTCATGTTGATCTACATTCTGTTTCAATTGTATGTAATGCTAGAATTAAAGTACGAATGCTCTTCTCATTTTAAATTGCTTCTGTATTGCAGGAGAAATTGGTTTTAAAAAGGAAAATCTTGATTTCATTGCTAATTTATTGTTCCTGCTTTGTATTGAGTAAAGATGAATTGCTTAGATTTTACACACTCACTAAAATGTGCAATCCTAGCTTTTTAATCTTACCTGTTTTAATCATATGTTCCTTTTAGTTTATAAATCTAAAGGAACACTGGCATAGCTTTATATTGTATCTAAAGGAGGGATGCCATCCATTACATGTGGTCTTTTTACATTTGAGTAGTGTTTTGTTTTCAGAGTAGTTACTGATTTTCGCATTTTTCTGTTCAAGAGGTTGATCTGAAGTTCACCTGTTTGCAAGAAAAAAAAATTAAATTGTTCCATTTTTAAACAGACTTAATTCCTATGGAGTTGAACTGGTAGTTGAAGCTTTGGTTTTAAGTTTCAGTTTAAAGTCTTTTGGGGAAAAGACACACTTCAGTCTTTGAAGGTTTTATTAGCATCACACCAGCAAATATTAAACATGAACCCAGAGAACCCAGAAGAAAATACTACTCAGAAAGAACATTACTGGAAAACATGTCTCCCTTAACAGTCCCTATTTTAAAACTATTTTTTCACATTTATATCTCAGAATTTTTTGCTTGGTTCTGAATTTAAGTGGCATATTCCTTTTGATATCTGTGGCATTTTTCTCTCTCTCCCTTAACCCACTTTGTTGATTGGAAGGATGAGAAAGATTTTTATTGGGATAAATTACAGCTGATGCGTTGACCACACTGAAGTCACTTTAATTAGTGTCTTTTAAGATCTACACTGGCTTAGAGTTTTAATGGTTTCTATGTTAAAAAACCCCTTTATAGTTTTTAATTGCTATCATATGTATGGTTTACATGCAGGAACTTAGAATTTTAAGTATATTAGTTTTTTGAAGAGTTCTCTTCAGTCATTTCTGAAAGAATGATCTGATTCAAATATTGCTATTAAATATCAGAAGGAATCCAGTGCAATGTACTTAATAGTTCAATAAATGTCTGCCACTCATGAATTCATATGGAATTATGTCAATTATATACAAAGATGTGCTCCACATATGAAAATGCTACATTTTTGAATAGTATGGTATGGTATGATATGGAAAAAAGAATTGTTTTCTTTTTAATTTTAACTTTTAAAAACTTTTTTCACTGCACATTATCTTTAGTTGTTATTGTTAATCTACCCATTTTTACTGATTTAGCTAATTAATTGTAAAAAAGATGAAGACACTTGGGAAACATGGCAGATCTGTTTATATAATTAGAGCTAACTGATAACAAACCAAGAAAAAATAGTATCTCTTTTAAATATCTTCTTTGTATTTTCTTTTCTTCATTGACTATTTTTGGTATTTATGGTATACTTGGCATAAGGTCCAAATGAAAAGACAGTAGGAAGGTTAGCAGATTTTTTCTTTTAAAAACATATTTCATAAACATTTCAAATTTTGCTAGGACTCCATAGGTTAACTACATTTTGAACTCCGTATTATTTAGGAGCTTGGCAGGACACCAGGAGATCAAGCTGGAAGGATGATGGAAGGACAAACTTCACAGCAGACATTACATTTTCGCAACCCATATTCAGAGGAAAATGGACCAGTTCCTGCAGTGCCAAGTAGACTACCAGTATTGCAATATGGAAACCCTTATGCAATTCAGGAAAGAAGAGGTAAATGAATTTCACACCCCCCCAATATAATTTCTCCCTCGCTGTTTCAAAAGCAGTGCCTCATTTAATGCAGGTTAAGTACCAGCAGTCTTCAGACTGGCTTACAGTCTTTTCTGCCTTTTCTGACTGATGAACTTCAGTAAAGGGCCTTTATTTTATAATGGGAATCAGTAAGGTAAACAAAGTTTTAAACGCCTTTGCAAGAAGCTGATTCTCTCCTGTTGTTTTTCTATTATCTAAACCAAAAATATGTTTAACTCTTGGTTTTTAAAGGTAAGGTAGCATGTTTGTAATCTCAAAATACAGTCTACTGAACAAAGATGTCCTAATTAATTTTTCTTCAGATGGAGCAGATGGCGCTTTTAATCCTGATGAGATCCAAAGACCACCTGTTAGAAGTTCCTTTTGGGAGCTAGATGATGTAGTGTGTAGCCAGCCTTCACGCAATCTCAGTCGGCCTGATGGTTTAGAAGATCCTGAGGATAGCAATGCAAGTTGCCTTTTTTTAAATTTATTTTCCTTGATACGGTTACTGATGAGTTACCAAGAGTTTCACATGGGTTTTCCATATCTGATAAGCCTGATTTATTGTTATGTAAATTTGAAATTGGTTTTTATTTTCCCTGAAAAATACTTTAGCTTGCTTTGAAGGGAAAAACTTCATTGATGATAATATACTTGTTCCCCTAATCTCTTGAGTTACTGACAGCTTGTTGTGGTATTAGGACAGTAGCTTCTTAATTTTTTTTAAGTACTAAAGTAAAAAAAGTCAGGTAATCTTAACTCACTATTTTTGTCTCTGGTGTGGTAGAATGAGAGCTCAAAATGTAGCCACATCTAGCTTATTTTATAATAGGAATATAGGTACTAAAGGGGAACAGAACAAATAAAAACGTAAAGGATTCAGATATCAGTATTTTCAGTTAAATGCTGACTGTAAATTGATATCCTAATAGATACATTATTCTAATCGGTTAATCTTTTGTTCTGTCTTCTGCAAGTCTGCGTTTATTAATTTCCATTTTGAGTGCTTTTTGCTATTGGACATGTATTTGAAAGAGCTTAATTGACTGTTGCCTAAAGCTGGTTGAACTGAAAGAGATACATTTGCACTTTTTTTTTTTTTTTTCCCCTCGGGATTTGGATGTTTCAAGTTTCTGGTTAGCTTTTCTTTATAGTACAGTTAACTTGCACATTCTGGTATAAAAAATTGGCTTCTGTAATAAATTGGACTGTATGTCTTCATTTGAACAGGAAAAGACCTATTACTCTTTCTTATTCCAAGTACTCTTGCACCTTCAGAAATATTAAACAAGAAATACCTTTCTGCAAAGTATTGTGCTCTTTGCAAGTACAGTGGTATCATGACCTGTTTCTCATTTAGTCTAGTTTGCCACATTTAATTGCTATTAACCTTTGCAGAAACTGATCAGTGTTCAGACAGGCATGATTTTAGCCCTGGTGCTCAGCACCTATAATGGAGAAAAATGTATTTCTCCCTCCTGCCTTTTGCTCCCAATGTCCATTACTGTGAATAATTAGAGAAACTGTCAGAGCTTTTGCAGCCTGTTCAAGATCTCGAATGTGAGCTTAATGCTGTCCCCACCTTTACTTCACATTTTGCATATTTAATCTGATCATTCTTGACGTAGCTATTACATCTGACAAGCTCTTCTCTTCTTCAGTCATCTGCTGCAGTTTAATTAGCAGGGTGTTTTCTCTGATCTATGTGCTTTGCCCTCTTGCAAACCCAAGAGAAACAGTGCTAGAGTCATGTGCTCGTTTGCAGACACAGCTTGGATTTTTGTAATGAGGTGGAATATAACAGGCTTAAATAAAGTTCAGCTTGAGAAAAGGTGCCTTTAAATCAAATAACTTGTATCTTTATTTTTTATTTGCAGTTGAGAATCAGTTGCTTGTTCCTTACCCAGGTAGACTATATGTATAGTCTAGAAATTTATATGGAAATGAGAAGCTGCAGGAATCTTTCTAGGGAGACTTAGTAATAGGCTAAAAATAAAACAGTTCTGAGGCAGGATGTAAATAAATAACCAGGAAAAACTTCCACATATGTAGGTGATTTATTATAAAGAAGAGTCTGTCATTTGTGCAGAAGAAACAGCAGATATAAAATGCCAAATATGAGGAGATTACCGTTTCTTGGACTGTTTTTTAGAATAAGATATTTAAGCTGTAGTTCTCTGCATTTTTTCAACCAGCAGGATGTATAGCCTTTTGCTGGAGGATTCCCTCCCAGAAGAAAAGGACTGGTAGGCTTGCTGCTTTGTTTAAAATGCTACTATTGTATGGACTTCTGCTGTCCTCCTGTCCACATTCCTATTACTACACATTACATTAGTTTAAGAAATCAAGGGTGTTGTAGTCACCTCCACCTCTTCATGGCTAAAAGATCTGTTATCTTAGATAAAGTAGACCTATTCATCATCATAAACGAACCACTACCAAAACAACCATGAAGAGGTAGAAGTGACTAGAACACCTTTAATTTCTTAAACTAATATAACACAAGGTATTCAAATGCCTCAGAATTTTTGTGCTGTTGTGTTCCAGTTTGGTTTCTCCCAAAACTTGGTTCCTTAGAAATGGACACTTCCATGTCTTTGGTTGTCATAAAAACCCTTCAGTTTTGTATGACTGGGAAGAGTTTCCAGGATTCTTGTAGCTTTGACTTTTGGAACTCATAGACCAATTAAACTGTGATTTCTGAGAGGAATAAACTGGTCTGTGTTAATAGTGCCAGCTGAGCACGTGCATAGTGGTGATTTTGTTTGGAGTGGCTGACTTGCCACAAGTTCCTGCTGTCATCTACTCAACACTAACTTTCCATTTGCTCATGGTTGTAATTGACCAAAACGGAATTGTTGGGGGCAGAGAATTCCTAGCAATAAAGGAGAGATCCATAAACAAAACATACACATATATATACATATATACATATAAAAAACTAAAATACGAGTTTTAGAAATGTAGTCCTAATTACAGTTGGCAGCAAGCCCAGAATAACTATCCTGAGACTATTAAACAATGTTTTACTCATGATAAATTTGTGGGGGATGGAGAATGAAACTCTTGGCAACTGAGCACCAGGTCAGGATATTTTTTCAGGTAACTCCAAAATGGCCTTTCTTCTAGCAAAACCCACACAATGCATTATTAGCCTGTTCTGACCCTAGCAGCCAATTACTATCTTTTGCATAGGGGAGGACATGAAAAGAGCTGTTGGTATCCAGGTGTCTCTTGGGAGAGCAGACTGCTTGCAGAGAGGTTGAGAAGTCTAGAAGATTGAGTTTGATCTCACTCCCACAGCAGAGCTAAATTACAGAATAAAATGTATGTGCCCCTCTTCCCAGTGTACCTGCACCTCAAGTCAGTTCTGTGTCTGCTCATGTGTTTTTTTAAGGCCTAGAATGGGCATTGATTCCTTACTTCTGCATGTCATAATGATCTGTAGGGCTTGGGGATGGGGTTTTGTACTGTTTCACACAGCTTCTTGATTTCTGTTTGACAATCCTGGAACTGCTTACAGTTGTAATTATGAAAGCAGTACTTGAGACAGAATTGGTTGGTTTCAGTAAAACTAATCGAGTTGCACGCACTTCTGACAGTTTCATGTCTGGTTTTCCCTTCTTCCCCTAGTGGCAAATCCCCCTTTTTTACCATGCTTTAGTGTGTAATACTGTATTTATCTTTATGATTCACTTAATCTGTGCAACTCATTGTGACAGCTTTTTAAAGAGACAGAGGTACAGTCCAGTGATAATAATGATGTTAAAGACATCCTTTATAATTCATTCACCTAATTATTCTGAGTTCAGGGGGCCTGGCACTTCTTCTGCTACAGGATCATGATGCCAGCCTGTGGGTCCATGGTACCAGTCTTTTCCTAAGGACCTGAGACTGTGTACCCACTGTGTTACATCACTGCAGGGCACTGTAGAGCTCTCAGACTAAGAATGTGCAGCCATGTCCATGTCCCTGGTCATCAGTCTGGACTGCAAGAAAGATGGCTTTGGCTCTGCATAAAGGGCACATTAAACTGTTTGTTTCTCAAAATATGGAGTGTGGGCTTTCATCAAAACAATTCGGATGACTCAACCTCATGGTATCAAAGTAAGCTGATGCCTTTGCTTAACATACAGCATAGGCAAGAGCCACTGAGGCACTAAGGCCTGGTGTCCCAGCAATTGTTGTCATACTCTCTGTAAAGCAACTTCAAAAACCACCTCATTTTTGTCTTTTGAGCTGTCAGGGATGGTTCTTTTTCCCAGGGGAGAGTGATAGGTGTTTAAATGCCAAGTTGAAAAGCACATGTAACCTTGTTTATAAGAGTAAAGAATGGATTGCTGGATGATACTGGGCACTAAGTGGCTGTGAACCAAGATGAGAACCATGAGAGCCATGATGATCCATCCTCCCCCCATAAAGTACTTCATTTTACATGGAAAACTTATTTATATGGAATTTTTTCCATTAGAAATGACAGAAGTAGACAGCTGTTGGAGCCCAATGCAGTGGTACCTTCTCTGTTTTCCAGAAATTCCGAGTTACCCCAGGGCGTGAGAATTTTTAGTTCTTGCTGACTGTGTAGTGTTTACTGTAACTTGTAATTAGAATAGCTGGGAAGTCCTCTCAGACTAAGATAAAGTTCTCATGGTTCCTGTTTGGCCATGCCTTGGTTACATGGTAATCTCTGTAACATCTCTGTGAGGTCAGCTCAACACAGAGACATTTGCATTCTTCTTGTGTGGGTTAGGCATCCCAAAAGGTTAAGAACTGATCCCTGTGACTTTGCCAAGTGCAGAAGTACACTGAAGAGACAGACGTTCTGTATCGTAACAGGGTAATATCAGTACATACTTGTGTTGACATTCTTGTACAGGGCCTGGGTCAGAAGCTGCTGCAAGGAACGCACGGTATGAATTTCACAGTTAATGGAACTGGGCCACGAGAGAGCTGTAACTGTAGGCCATTCCAAAGGCTTTTACATGTGCTTGCCTTTTGTTGCAGAGAGTTCTTGCAGGGCAGCCGTGTAGGACAGTGCAGGTGTGCCTATACAGAGGAAAGCATCATCCTTTTTTACAGATGTTTCTCAGAAAGGAAAAAGGAGGAATGTTACATTTGTATGTGGTAGGGTACCACACTTGCCAGAAGCTGAAAGAGAGGGCAAAAGCTGTAAACAATTTTATCTTACCAAGGGACCAGCAGTAAGCCAAATGCATTAAAAAAAAAAAGGGAGGAGGGGGAAAGGGGTTATACTGAAGAAATTAACTAAGATTTAAGTGTTAATTTGGCCAGTGTTTGTAGTGGAACTATTTCTCTGATAGAAAATGCACATTAATTTTCTTGGTTAAGTCCTGGTGTGTGCTTCAGTCTGGTATTCAGAAAATTTGTTGTGTTTTTGTACAAGCTGTAGCATTGTAGCATGAGAGTACTTTAAAGGAAATAGTTTTTCTTTCTTAATACATCTATCCTGTTTCCATCATGACAAAAGGAACAACTGATGTTTTAAAATTCATATGCCCTTTTCACTGCAGGTGCAAAGCAAACAGACTGCAAGTTTATGTCTGTTGCCAGCATCTTGTCATAGCAGGCCTCACTGCCTGCTTAATGGAAATGTTATATAGTTGAAACTAAACAGGTGTTGTCAGAATATTCACGAAGTTTTCCCATCCACCCCTGTTTTCAATAACCCTTCATAAGGGAAAAGTATGTTAGCCTAAAACTGAAATATGTTTGCATATGAGTTATCTGTAAAAAACACAGCATGTGTGCAGTTACATTTGCTTCTTCACACATAGTTTTTTGTAGATCAGCTAAATAATTTCTAGCCCTTGCTTTTAAGGCATCTTTGAGATAAAAAAGGAAAATTAGGTAGGCGTTGGAGTTCCAAAAATCTTGGGATGTACCTGTAATTCCACCTTGAAATGGCTCCATTTTGTGCTCTATTATCAAATTGCAGAATAGAGCCAAGATGTACAAAAGTAAAACTTGTGCTGCAGAAATTAAAAATGAAGGCAAATTTAATCTGGGTTTGTGTTTGATAACAAAAATGTGTATTGAGGAGAAAAAAAACCCCTGTTCCTAGGGGTTAGTCTTTAAAATACTTTCTCTTTTCAATAGGATGATGACAACACTGTACCTTCTGCTCCTGATCCTCCAAGTCTACTCTTGCGTGAGCGGGGCACAGGCTTCTGCTTTGATTCCAGGTAGATATTATCTTGTATTGGTCTTTAAGGGCATGGAGAGGTTTCCGTAGAATTACCCAAGGGTGGGGGAGGAGGTGAAAAGCTACAGAGCATTTTCAATGAATGTTTGGTTTACAATTAACTGGCAAAGAATATGCCGTGAGACTGGGCAGGCTGTTCATGCTATACCTTTGATGGAATTTTGACAATTTTTTTAGTAAATGAATGAATAACTTTTGTTTTTTTCCCCCTCTCTTGCCAACCTAATTGTGAACCTAAGTTTAGAGCTTTTATAAAGTGTTATGTTTGCTAAGAGCAAGCATTTATGAGCAGAGAGAGTGGTTTCCCATGAAACTGTTTGGCCATTAAGGCATTCAATAGATTTGTATTCAGTGGTAGTTGGAGTAAGGTCAAAATCATGTTGCTTTTAAAATGCCAGGTTATTTTGGAATTTACGTGTGAAACTACTCTGACTGTATTGAGTGCTTTCAGAAAACATTTAAATGAACTGGATGATACTTGGATACAAAGTTCACTCAAATTGAAGTTGGTAGTAAAGTTCTGAATGTCGGTGGCAGCAGGATCCTGCTTTTAGTTTGCATTAACGGAATAAATAGAAATAAACTGTTTGCTTTTTTCTTCCTCTCCGCCTCCTCGTGAAGTTTTGATGTGCAGAAGAAATGCCCTCTCTGTGATGTGATGTTTCCCCCAAACTACGACCAGAGCAAGTTTGAAGAGCATGTTGAGAGCCACTGGAAGGTTTGTCCCATGTGCAGTGAGCAGTTCCCACCCGACTACGACCAGCAAGGCTTTGAGAGGCACGTCCAGACGCACTTTGATCAGAACGTATTAAATTTTGATTAAATACTTTGTTTTGCAGTGTAGCTTAAAACCCCACCACTTTGAGTAGTCCATCTCTGAAACAAAAGCAGTGCAGCTTTCTGTAACAGTGCAAACTTCTGATTAAAAGCTCATGTACTCTAATGGGAGCCATGGCTGTGAGCTGCTATGGGGTTATCTTCTCTCTCTGCGTAACACTGTACTAAGGAGACCCACAACCCCCCACCTTGTTGTGTATGTAGCTATTTATTCCCCTATTTAGTGGAGTTTCTTCCCCTACTTAGCGGAATGCCTAAGGACACAGGAATGACTGAGCCTCAGAAAAAATGAGACAGGCTTCATGGTGTTCTTCAGCTACATTTAAAAAAGATCACCAAAAACACCTGTGGTTTCTCTTAACCTTGAAAACTGAGGCACAATTAAAAATGTGATAAGCAGGTGTTTCTCCTAGCAAATCCACATAGTTTTTCTCTGAGTAACACTTAAATTGGAAAGTTACATTACTTACTCTATGAAAATATAGTTTTCTAGTACATTTCTGAGATGTAGATGCATGTACTGTGAGATTCCAGGCTTGCAACAAGAGGGATGGTAAATACTTCAGTTTCACATGTAAAATGTTTGCCTTAAGGGATAACATTAAATGAGGTACGTTATACCTTAAGGCAGTGGTTTTGAGTTGAAAGAGACTGCTGTGCTTAAATGCCTAAAAGTAATTGTTTAAAAAAGTAATTGCCATTATGTTGCAGTTTTATTCAGTAGAAAATACTGTTCTATTTTCACAACAGTGGATTGTGTTCCTTCTGGCTTTTAAAACCTTTTGCGTTTTAAATTTATGTATTTCTTTCCAATAAGTAAAAACACGTGTGTATATCTAAACATTTTATATTTACTTTAACTGTATTAAGTAAATTTGCTTCCCACTTGCTGTACAGTAGTCTTGTTACATTAAAAGCAGAATTATTCATGGAGTCAGTGGTCTATTTTCCCTGCTGCTCATTTTGAAATTAAACAGAGTATAGACTTCACTTAGGAGTAAATGCTGACTCAGCATTGTATGACAAAGGGTTACTCCTCACATCTGTTTATGTTCTTTCTTTGAGAGGGAGACTCTAGGATTAAGGCTTAGAGTAGCCTCTGTTGACTGCAATTCCCTCCTGAACATGTGTAATATCCAGTTCATTCAGGAGTTGACTAAAAACTGCATGATGTGGATGAATTGCAGTGTCCTGGGCAGCAGCAACTCATCAGTGCTTGTGTGCCATTTGTAACCTAAAGATTTTTGTAACTGGGAGCTTTATACCAAGAGCTGGCCTGAGGTAAAGCATGGATTTTTTTCTTACTGTAACTCAACAGCAGATGAAAACAGTTAAAACAGGCTCCAAAAGTTTGATGATACCAAAGTAAAGTAAACAAATAAAAATCTATACACAGCCCAAGAACTTAACTCTAGGTTAGGAATGAGAAAAGAGCAGTCTCTTTAGGTCAGAGGCAGTTTATTTTAAATGTGATTTGATTTACATTTATAAGCAGCTTTCCTGACAGGAATTCTTTAAGTTGCCTTCAGTTCTAAAACAAACCTCTGTCACTTTCAAACTTAAAGTACTTTGTCCCCAACAAAACATATGAAAATATAATTTAAAGCACACTTTTCACAGACACAGTACAATACATTCACTATACACAGTATAACAAAATAGTCCCATCTTTACCTGTTTAATAATACTGTCACAATGAATAGGTAAATAGAAACTGGAATTTCAGTTTTATAGTTGAAAGGAATTTACATGCAACAATGACGTTTTACAACTGTTTAGCTGTTGAACGAACTCGCCCAGCCTGTAGTTCTTGCACTAGGAGCAGAGCCAAAATGTGTTTGTTGGCCAGATCTGTTGCCAAAGCTGCAGAAGGTGGGAAGTGGCCACTTGGGGCCTTGTGTGTACCAGTAACTCTCATGTCTGGATCATCCTTTAAACCAGGCTGTCACGGTCACCTCTCTGGCATCTGAGAGAGGGATGTTTCACTTCACTTTGGCTGTTCTAAACACTTAATCATTAGGATGATTCTTACATGTTTTAATGAGACTTTGCTGGAGAAAAGGTAATTGTCATCCTTACAAAGTTTTCCTTTAAAGCTTTGTAAAAAAAATAGGGAAAGCTCATTCCTCCTTTATGTGAGCTTTCTTTTGCACTTAAAAGAACAGGAACCAAGCCAAGGCGATGACTGTGTTAAAACTGGGAGTTCCTCCTGCACCCTTGCCAGGCAAAGGAGTGTTCAGGCTAGGGCTGGTGGACGGTGCCCACCTCTGCTCCTGGCCAGCTGAACTCCAGGAATAGCACTTGTGAGAAGAATGCTCAAGGCAGGATGGCAAGCAACAAATGTTCAGGTATGGTCCAGACACGAAGCGCTCTCATGTTGGCTTTTAAGTCAGTCTCTGACCACCTGCTGCAAGAAGCACTTAATCTTCAATAAGGCTCAAATGTCATATTTCAGCAAAATAATTGTAAAGCTAAACAGACGCTTCCGAATGGAATGGGGTGACCTACAATGAGAAGCAAAAAATGCACAAAGAAAATCTCAAAACACAATGAACATGAGGGAGAGGCATTAGAACTCCCTTAGCACAACTAACGGACCTCCTTAAACCATGCGCTGAATTTCTCATTTTTATTTGCAACCGCAGCACATGCTCGTACAGTAGTTGCAAGAATTGGCAACACATAAAACATTAAATCTGTTGGCAATAGAGAACTACAAAGTGCTTCAAAACTTCATCTGAGATGAAGATAATTGTTTCTCACACACACATAAATTTGCACTTAAGTATTTCCAAGTGTCTTTCTAACAGATAGTTCAGGGGTAGATATTTAGTTGGACTGGGATATTGGTCCTCCAAAGTTTGATGGGCATGAACATAATATGACATCTTGTACAGAGAAAAAAATGTAATTGCTAACACTAAAGTGATTGTTTACTAGTTCGAATGGCAAGGTTTTCAGCATTTCAAGAGGGAGGAAAAAAAAAAAAGATTTGCAAGATAATATAAAATACAGCAAGCACACCTTTTTATGTATGTTATTTAAGTATGAAAATATTTTTAGCATATTATGTTAAACATTCTTTCTTATTTATATTTCCATTACCTAAAAGACTTGCTACTCCACTGATAACTCCGTTATGTAAGGCATGTTAACTATAGTTTGACGAGGGCGGTACTGTTTTGGTTTTGCACACACATTGACAGATGCATCGAAAGTCTTCATCACGTTACAATCTTGAAAGGATGTCAGTGCCAAGCTCTCCTCCTTGCGCTCCTGTCCCACACGTCAGTACAACTAAATACGCAACATCCCCCTAGTTCTTATTTTTTTTGGAGAAAAATGTTCTGAAGAACCTATAGCTTTTATAGCACCTTATCTCAAAGTAATGAAAATGGGTAAGATGATAACATGTGCAAATGTACAAAATCATTAACTCTACAAAGATACATCATTCCAAAATTACAGAAAATTTTAAAGCATGCATTTAATTTTTTTAAAGGGTTGCTGAGTGCTTCCCCTGAAAAAGGTGGCTGTTCTCAAAATCAGCAACTGCTGGTGAGGATTTCTTGGCACATTTGTGACCAGCATGTTATTGCTGCATCTTCCTGATGATCTCAGCAGACACGGGGGGATGGAAATTGATTGTGTGGTGCCGCAGGCCCTGAGCTGTCTTGTAACTCTTTCCACAGCGACATTTGAATGGTTTGCGTACGCGGATTTGTGTTCTGTGGCCGTTCTTGGCGTGGTACTTGATACCGTTCACATTCTGTGAGGGAGAAGGGAAAATGTCAGTGCTCAAGTGGGCTGACACAAGCTCTGCATCCAGCAAAAACCTGAAAATGGATCAATGTTACGAGCAAAATCCTATAAACTGCCAGGAGCTCCCACTGGGTATACACATGGGCTGCACTCCCAAGGTACCAGGTGGGACTAAGACAAGAATTTGTGTGGTTCTAAAAACTCACCTATCTGGCTAATCCTGATTTTTATCTCCCAATATACGTCACTTCCCAAAGAATACCATTTAATGGACTCACACATGGTTGCTCTTTGCATCCTGACATCTTTTTCATATAGCACTGACAAATCTTATTCAGAGGTTCATTTACAAGCAAACAAAGAATTGGCATGAAAACCTGGGTCACACCTCTTTAAAGAGCTGAGACTCCCCCATGGTGGGTCTGTTCTGTTTTGTGTCATTGTTTCTAGATACGTCTTTTAGCTCCAGCAAAAAACTGATCGTTTACACATTGCCTCCAAAGAAATAAGCAGGGAATGCTTAACTCAAAAAAGTTACACAGGACACTTAAAAAATAATCCAGAGAAGCTGTCTTCAAAATAGCTATTGTTTGGGAATACTCCACGGCTAAAACTGGAGAGCTTATCCCCCACCAGTGCAAAGCACAGCAACACAACACACACCCTGTTACACTGGCAAGGGCAGGAAACAGGCCACACTTCTGCCATGTCAACCAAAAAACCTTACTAAACATAAAGTAATTCCCCTGTCTTCCTTTTCACATATTTCTGGCAAAAATGGAAGAAGCTGTTGTGATCTCAGCAGCTGTTGTGATACTGTTCTGTGGAGTATACTGGAGTCTCTCATCTGCTCCCACTAAAGGAGCTTGGATTTTTGGATGAATAAGCAAAAGCATGCTGTCTTTCATATGAGCTTCTCCTAGGATGAAACCAAAGAAGATGGTGTTTGTGACAAAAAGAGACAGTTCCAAGGCTCTCCTCTGTTCTCTCTAAAGATTCCAGATATGTATCTCAGTATTTTTTTAAATATTCAAAAAATAGGAAAGAAAAGAAAAAGCCAAAAAGCTAAAATCAACTAACAGCCTGGATATCAAACAATTCACTACATTAGCTCTTAGGGATTTTGTCTTTGCTGAACCACTGCCTGGTGGCTACACATAACAGAAGCTCCCCTTGGCTGTTTAAACAACAAGTTTTATCAATGTGCAGCTCACAGTAAGTGGAAGCTCCAGCTTGGAACTCACAAATATCTGCCCTGGGAAAGAGGTGTAAGACTGCAAGCAACTGCTCCTGCTTCTCTTCTCCAGAGCATCCAGGCAGTGAATCCGCACCTGAAGTTGCAAATCTAGCCTCTGAATTGTCCTTTACACCCTTAAAAATTCTGGCCAACCCCTGCACAGCTGTCTCCTGAGATGTGGGAGCTGAGAATCCCCCATCTCCAGCACCAATCAGACACAGGAACATGACCCATCTGGGCAGGGTTTGTATGGGTGCAGAGCACTCAGAGGAGGCAGAAAGCTGTAGCACCACAACTCCAAGAGCACATCAAAGCTACACATCAGCCTCAAGAGCAGTCAAGTGAATTCCCTGCAAGTAATCTGAGATCCAGGATTGTCACTGGGTGGCAGGAGGACTTCATAAGGCATCAGTCATCATCTGAGTACCTTTAAGGACCTGTGCCTTCAAAAGAGGAGAAAATCTGGGGACGACCTGCTAAACTTTTGCTACTGCAGAGAAATTTTTAAAACAAGCCCTTTTACCTATAATAACAATATTTTCCTAACAAAAACCTGTTCCTGTTTTAACTTCTAATTTTTCTAAGAAATCTCTTCTAGACATTTTTGAGCTACTATCAATTGCTACAGATGCAGTAAATCTGCAATCATGAATACCCTCATTATTCCATGCCAATGGTATTCTTCTCCTGATCCAGGTTTTTTAACGATCCATCAGCCCCAGTACACCCATTCCTTGGTGAAGGGGGAGAAAGTATTTCCAGGCAGAAAAATTTAAGGAGATGCTAAAGCAGAAACCTAAAGGGATGAATTGGGCCATGGAAGGTTTGAAAAACAGTAACCACAGAGCATAAGTAGCTTGTGTAAGGTGAAATTTGACCTGTACTTCTGTCTAAAAGGAAACTGTTGTTAGAATTACAGTGACTCTTCGGCACTTTTTCCACTGCTGCAATGTAAACACTTTGTTGTACGTCTGGGCTGAGTTTGCTGAGGTGCAGCAAGAGCCATGGCCAAACTCGTACATCACTTTTATTACTCTGGTTACTTAGGTGGCTCACTATTTACTCTCACAGATGATTGAGGAAGAAGATGGCCATAGAAAAGGGCACTCTCAAAATCTTGAACAGGAGGAAACAATTATTAACCTGGGACCAGATCAGGAGGCGATAGAGAAGTTTAGACTGGCACTACCTGGTTTGCAAGGACCCAAAGTCTCTTGTTGGGCAGGTCCCCTTTTGCACGGCAGGATTCACAAAGGCACTACACTGCAGAGAACTTGCCAGCCCCACTTCAAGTAGGAAAAGACATGTCAAAAGGATGATTTGAGAGATTTCTTGTTTCAGCCTTGGACATTCATACATGTTTTTATACTCTTAGCTCTTCATCCCAAAGTTTTCTTTGTGGGTCCAGTTCCTCTGTTCGACTTGCAAGCTCTGGCTTACTCCTTTCTTTCAAGTAAATTCCCTTGTTTTCCTCTCACTTCAATATTCTCCTTCCCTCAGCTCTGCTGAGTTTCATCACTCATGGGTCAGCCTTCCTGGGGGTTTGTGCCACCTGACAGAACCCTCATCCTTTCATCTGCCAGATAAGCCCAGTGCCTCAGCCACTTCTCTCCTCTTGCCCAACGCCAAGAAAAGTAATGGATATAAGCTACATTCTGTATGCACTGAAATTTATTATTTTTTTTATTACTAATTTTGTACAACAGGAAAATTTAGGACAAATACTCCAGGGTTTTCTCTGTACTAGTATAGATACATTATTTTCAAAGTCCTTCTCCAGAGCTAGAGACCACTCAGGGGTACTAAATAAAAGGAAAACTAAGCAACACCTTAATAAATCTCCATTTTAGCTCCTGCAAGGTGGTATTTTGCAAAGCACATTAACTACTCAATATCCTTACACTTCTGGACAGGGCATCTAAATTTGGATGTGAATCCGAAGTCTGGTGAGGGTGAACTTGACAGAAACAAGGATTATACCTTTGGGTTCCTTGGAATCACACTGATGATTTTCTAAAAATCAAATTTCAGGCATCAAAGATGAATCGCAGGAAGAAAAAGTATCCATAAATGGAAAACTATAAAGTAATTATAACTTCTTGTCTACTTCAATAAGCATAATTAAAGAAGAAAGCAAGCTTCAGAAATTAGTTCGAAGACTTGTGTTAAAAGCATCTAGAAGTCAGTATACTTCAGGTTTATTTAGATGTTTCTGCCTATCCCACATGTAATCTAAAGAAAAATATTTCTCCCAGGATCTGTGGCTTCTCAAGAAAATCTCTGCCATACTATATAGAGTACCAATACATATTACAAGCAAAGAATTTTTAAAAATAAAGTTCCTAAGAACAACGAAATCTTTATGACTATTTGCACTGCCTATGGGAAAGTGCCAGGAGACAGCAGCTGGGCAGGAGGCCAGCGGGGGCTTCTGATACACATCTGGGCTTGTGTATAAACATGTTCTCCTTGCAGTTTCCATTGTCCGCCCCAGCCCGTTCCTTTGGAGTATTTGTTGTACTCATTCTTGTCTTATTTACCTTTCCATAATGACTTTTCAGTGCAGAGGCCATCTCTTATCCTTGAACATTGTTTGCAAAAAGGTGCCCCATCCCTACTGAGCCCTTTAAGCAGTACTGAAATACAAATAAAATCTCTAAAAATACCATTCTACTTCTCAAACTTACGTCACCTAAGGCCAGACAAAAGAAAACTGTGTATATCCTCCTTTCCTCCTCACTCCCTAAAGGAATGCATCCTTTCTCAGCCGTAAAGTGAGCCTGGCAATTACTGTATGTGCATGTCTGTGTTCCTGTTTGGAGCACTATAATTGTTTTACAGTCCTGACTGTGATTATCCAGTACCCACCAGAAAATCCCAGTGCTTTGATCACAGGACTCCCTACCCAGACTCCGTCAGACAAGCGGGTTAAGCAGAAGGAAGATAAAGAGGAAACAAGAAACACAGCTGACACAAAGCTAAAAGGAAGGAAACAAAGATAAAAATGCAAAAAGAAAAAACATAGGCTGAAAATAAAAAAGGGAGGAAACAGAGGAAACAGAAAAGAGAAATGAGGTGAGGCAGAGTTTAAGGAAATGTGCTTTTCTATCAGGACTAAACAGAGGTGAGTCTCCTACAAGAATATGGTACTTTTTATTTACTGCTGTTCCCTGTCAGCCCCTCTAAGGGTCATTAATTTGTTCCCCTGCCCGGCTGGTCTACCATTAATGGTGTACAAGATATCCCTTATAGACAGCCCTCATGCATTTGAGATGAAGGTAGTGAGATAGCAGAAGCAGGCACAAACAGCTTGCTCATTTGGGCAATAAAAAGACAGAGGGCTGGCAGTCAAACAGAGAACAGACAGGATATAGCAAATTACAGGGTTCTCCTTCCAGACTTTGCCATTAAGCGAATGTTTTCTGCAATGCATAGATGCCCTCTGGGCACACGACTTCTAACAATCACCATGGCTTGTTTGCTTCCTGAGCTAGGGGATTTAGCTTTTTATACCATACCCTCTGTCTGGCAAAGCTCCTACCACACGCAAGGAAAGTATTGATCTTCAATAATGTGAGTTTATCTGCAAAGTAATGCTTCAAGTAGTCCAAAACCATCTTTCCCTCGGCCCTGGCCCTGGAGATAGTGTTCAGGTTTTCCTGTAACTGGAGAATAAACACTATATAGTTCAGGATAATCTCAGCAAAAAGATTTGTATGGCCCTAAGAAAGGAGTACACTGCTTTCTTTTCCATGTTTTATGAAACAGTGTTGTCAGGGTTAAGTGGTCTGTACAGGAACCTGAGTCTTGTGATTTGCTGCTGTGGAAGCTGCTGCAGCATCACTGAAACAGGCTTTCATCCACTACATGCTTTCATGCACAGGTTTTCCATTCTTGCCACAACTGTTTTATCTCAACTGCTATTGGCCTTCCTCTATTTCTGTTTCATATTTCTGCTCTCTTTTAAGTCCCTTCTTATCAGTTATTTAAAGGACAAGTGATAAAATTGTCACCAACCCAGCCACCATGGTTTTTCTAGGGTGTATGGTTGGATTTTCCAGTAGTTCCTGCAAAAACTTTAGAAAACTACTTAGAGGAAGTGTGCTAACCCACTACTTCTGTTATGTCAGTGGTTAGAGAAAACCATACTGAAGTGCAAGATGTTCAACACAATTTCATCTGTCTCTGCACTGATGCATGTGAAGCAACACTCCTGTAACATCCTGGCATGTTCTACATTGGCCAGCTTGAGGTTCCAGTTTAGAAATGCTTCACTCGCATAAAAAAGACAAAAATATTCTCATTATGGAGAGCAATTAAAGAATGGGGCGGGGTGGGGGCATCAGGGAATTGTTTCCCAGGGTGTCACACGAAGGGATGCATGTGGGGTCACTGATGGCTGTGTAAATGTGTCATGGGAACTCGGACCCAGGACAGAATGATGCCAGAATTTCTGCAAGACTCTGCCTTCCCAAGGTGAACTCTGACTTGCACGATGTTAACCAACACACTCCACACATCATCTTTAACAGAAAATGCACCCTGGGCACTGTCTCACTAAAGAGGAGGCAGTATCTCTGGTAGTTAAGCAGAAGGAATTGTTTCTGGCACAGATGGACAGAAGCTTTTTAATTCCTGTTTCTGAAAGGGACCCAAGAGATTATTTTCCTTGTAGTACCTCTGGCGTTCTGCAATTAATTTGTCTAAATAATAGAAAGCTCGTTAAAAGCTTTTGCTCATGTAAAGCAAAAGAGTTGCTATATATAATCTCTCTTGACAGACAAGACATCCCTTGTAAAACTGATAAACTTGGCTGTGCTTGAGAGGAAACTAGTGAATAAAATATTCTGCTAAAATATCACAAAAATAATTGTGAAAATCTATTAAATGAGAAGAGTGCAAACAGGTTTTAGAGGCTTTCTCCACCACCTACACCAGCAGGAAATGAGGTAGGTCTGGACTACTACTTACCTTATATCTTTTTTTACATCCAGGAACAGGACAGGCAAAAGGTTTTTCATCTCCTCCATTCATGCACATTGAACTAAGGATAGCTTCAGAGCTGATAGCACTTTCTGTAGTCCAGGACTCATCACTGTCTGATTCTTCATAGTCTACTTCCTCTTCATCATATTCACTACCTAGAAAAGCAGGGTAGTCAGATAAAATAATAATAAATAAGAGCACAGCGAGATAACCCACTCTTCATTTATTACATCAGCTACAATGACTTGTAATTTCCCCACTTTTGTCTTTTCTGGAAGACAGTTATTTTAAATTTTATAACCGTATCTTTCTTGTAGTTATTTATTCCTTCATAAAGACACCAGTGGTTCTTTTTCTAATAACCAGGACAGGCATTATTAATATATCTTCATAAACTGTTAACTGCATGGCACAGAAAGTTCAAAGGACTGATTTTAAAATGCAGTTTCATTGCTTCTCAAGCACCAGGATCTTTGCATCTTTCCCAGTGCCCTAACAGAAAATGCGCTCCCTCCCCTCCTCCAATTAAAGCTAATTTTAAGGCATTTCTTTATGCAATACAATACTGAAGAGTGTAATTCTACAGATCATAAACAGTGTAAAATAATATGTTGACAAGTCCTAATGCATTTACTAGCCCTTTGGAATTAATAGGAATTATAGCACAACATTAATAAGAATTATATTGTAGCAATTATAGTTGTGAAATTCATTCCCTCAGGTGTGGGTATAAATTGCATTGTGTGGCTGCCCTGAACAGACCGCATTATGTTCCAGATATGCTAAGACAGCCATCTGAACAGCTGGTGCTGAGTTTATTTATTATTTTTAATTGCAATAACTATTAATGAAATCCTCTGAAGAAGTTAAATGTGAAACAAGAGAAATTAGAAAAGCAGAATTCCAACTGTAAAAATACACTTGAAAAAAGAAAAGCAGGGGAGGGAAGAGCCGCAGCTGATTAAAAAGAAAATATATGCACAGAGGGAGAGAGAGGGAAAGCTGAGGGAAACTTCTGTGGTGTCAGCAGGAGGTGGTGCTGTGTTTCCCCTCCCCTTTCTTCTTTCCCTTTCCCAGCTCTGCTAAATTTTATCCTTTCTGCTGAAAGACAATTTGGCTCCAAGTGCTGGAATAGCTCCCGCTATTAAAGACAGTTATGTGACACTTGCATGGCTCTTCCCTCATGTGCCCTTTCAGTGCACAGCTCTGAGCAGCTCTACATGCTGAGGAGAAAATGCAGACAGATGCCTCATGGCACTTTAAAACATTCTGAATTTACAGGGAAAACCCATACTGCAAAGTACAGTGGGTTTTTAGGGGTGTTTCTGCTTCTGCTGAAACTCCACACTTACCGCGTCCTTTGGACTCCCCCTTCCCCAGCATTCCCAGTCAGACTCAGCACTGAGTAACAACACGTGGCAACTGGTAGCTGCCAGCACCCAGGGCTCCTGAGCTTTGGTCAGGACAGATGTCAGGCTGTCCACGTTTCTGTCCCGTGGCTCCCATCTGCCCGGGATGGTGTGCAGATGAGGAAAGAGGGATGGTTCCCCACCAGCGACATGAGCGCACGCACAGGCCCTGCAGCACATCTGGAAAACTCTGCCCTGCCGACTGCGGCTCCTCATCCCACTCGCAATGAGTGAGAGCCAAAGAAAGCATTATTGACCTCTTAAAATATTTCTGAACTCTAGGAACAGTTAACCTAAAATGAAGTTAAGAGTTGTTATAGTTTAATTAACTAATAAAAAAATGGAGGCAAAACCACAACTCTGCTTCTACGATTTCCTGCCCTTGATTGTATCTTGATGGAAAAAATTCCTCAAGCTGTTCCTTTCAAACCTTTTAGCTCAGTGGGGTTTTTTTAAAGCAAATGAAACAGAAAACCCTATTGTAAACACACATATGCAGTCCTAGGATGTCAAAACACACAATTCTAAACATTGATACCAACAATTTCTGTCTTTATAATCACCCCCCTTGTGAGCCCCCTTAAGAGCGAGCGATTTCCGCCCAAATAGGATTTTGTCCTCCTGAAGAAAACTTTATTTAAAACTGTACAATATCTCTTAGGGACACCACTCCTTTTAGTGATGATAAGGAGAATGCATTCATAAAGCAACAATCAGTGCTCTTTAAAACCTAATATGCAATATGATGTGTAAAAGAAGAGGTACACAGAACAGTGGGGAGAAGCTGCAGTCAGTTCTATTTTGCATTTCCTTAGGATATCCTAAAGGGATTAAGGGGCACCCTTTTATTTTTTCTAGTAATTTTGTACAGTAACATCCAATTCTGTAAAAATGTTTGCCTGTACTTCAGTCAAAGGCAGACTCAGTGAAAGAGAGAGACAGAAGAGTCCAAACTGTGTGTGTAAGCATCTGTGAGATCACACCATCCTTACATTTTTTTCATTAGCTTACCCGAACAAAAATGCAAGATTTGGTCCAGTGCACTCAAAGCAGTTCTTTAACCAGTATAAGCAAATGCTCCATTATGTTAAATTTTTAAATTCAGATGTCACTACAGATTTTACAAATACAATTAGCTTTTTCGTATGAATGACCATATAAATACATATTTCTTCTTGCACAAAACAGTAATACTAATGGTGCCACATGACTTCATATGAAGCTGGAACTGCAGTCTGTCACTGCCTTTATCTAACAGTGTCCTACTGAACTCAACTGTTTCTAGTCTCTTAAAAAAAATAAAAATTAGAAATCCCAAAATGTATTTAAAAGGATCTTGGTATAAGAAACATGCAAAAAAATTTACTGCCTTGAAAAAATTAATTAGCAATAAAAATTCAACCTTACAATAATTATGTTGTTTCAGTTGTTATAGAAAAACAACACTGATTTAGTCATGCTTTTAACCGATTCTGCCTCAGAATTTAATTTCCTCAGTTGTCAGTGTCTAAGAGCAGCAACCCATGTGGTGCCTCACCGACTGCGTGCAACACATCAGAGAGGGGGGAAGTAAAACAAGAGGAAAAACAAAAAGCACAACGCGCAGGCTGGCGCTGCCATTATAAACAGCCCCTGGATGAGGTATTTTAATTAAGTGGCGCGGGGCTGAGCACGGTGGCTTTGCGAGGCCGTTCCCAGGCGGAGCAGGAGGCGCTGGGCTCCCTGTCAGGTGTGCAAACTGCAACCCGAGCCAGCGCTGCCCCGGCTCTTGGGCAGCGTTCCCGGGGACCAGCAGTGCGCCGAGGGGAAGCGTACAGCAGCGCACTTTGATCAAGATAGAGTTAGTTAATTGCTTGCCTTTTTTTTTTTTTTTAAACTTGGCTGGTGTTTTACAATTATATCTGTAAATATTTACTTTTTTTAAAGGGAAAAAAAAAAAAAAAAGAAATGAAGCGCCTTTGCATCTAACCTATGGCCTGCTCCAGGGTGTAACAACTGCGTGACTTGGGAGGTGTTTGCAGTAACTCTTCAGAGAGGTCCCAGAGAGCTGCCTCGCTGAGCTCTGCTTGGATGCTGCCATGCTCATGGAAAACAGGATGCTCTGCTGGGGCACGCTGCCCTTAGAGCTGAGCCATTCCTCTAGCCAGTGGCTTTACCCTTCCTCCTCACGCTTGGAAAGCAGACTGAATGTTCCTCCCACTAAAAAATATCAGAACTAGGCTTCAGAAGCCTGAATAGCAAAAACACCTCCCCCAAAACTTGACAACACACAGTTTTCTAAGACAAAGCATCTAAACATCTGACTGATACAGAAGCACATGCTTTCAGTGAGGTACCATACAAATATACAATATTATTACCATAACTAAATACTACTTCTACCATAGCAAAAAAACCCCAAACCCTCTCTTCCTCTGGCAATGCTTTTTCTGAGGCTCCTTGCTAGCTCATTGCTCTTTAACATAATGTCCAGTTTCATTGTCTGACTTTCATTCAGAGACCCTACACAGTTCTACCTTGGCCTAACCTAAACCTCTGCTTTATTATCCAAATAACTCAGTAACATCTTCTTAGCACTGCACCCGCCCTCGCGTGCAATATTCCCCCAGTCCTGGCCCACAAAGCCATTTCCCCACTCCTCACTCTAGTGACCTTGCCAAAAGACTCACTTCATCTGTGCTGCCCCCAGCAGATCAAAAAATGGAACAAAACAAAGGCAAGGAAAGAATGCTAGTTCAGCTTTTTTTTTCCCTGCAATTTTCCATGCTGAGACAATGCCACTACTCCTCAAAGGGGAGGCGAATTCCACTAGGCACAACTCACATAGTATGCCATATTGGAGCCAGATATCACATAAAATTACCTGTTATGAGAAGCCACAGAACATACTGGGTCACAAAGAGTTCCAGCAAGTTATATCTCTTGGAATTTTCACACTGCATTTAAACAACCCATCACAAATATGAAAGCTGTCTATGCCACAGCCAAAAGTAAAGACTTGCAAGAAAAGGGATTATGATTACTGCCTGCAGGCTAAGAAGCCTTTGTAGTTTGACAAAAAGCAAAGCTGACCATAAAGATTTGGTTTATATCTCTGCTGCAAGTCGGTTTTCCTATCAAAATCAGTGAGAATGTCACGTAATCCTACAGCAAAGATCTCACCTCTTCAATGCCCATCTACTACTTTTTAGTTTTCTAGTAGATGAAGTCAGTAATTTAAAGAGCTCAGAAATAGTTTGCAGAGAGCTAATTAATTTGACATTCTGGAACAGATAACATCCCAGCTATACTGCTGAAAATCTGGGCCTTATCTTTTATATTTCTCAGGTTTATTCTGTATTCACACCACTTTAGCTTAGATAGATTCTGCCTTTTGCATGAGTGAATTCATTCTATCGTGAGATTTACAGAGGATTTTCCCCTGAATGTTAAATGAATCTTGGTTCTAGCAGGTGCACAGCATTTGTCACTACTTCATTTTTCAGATCTTAAGACTTCTCTGCTGTGCCTTTAAATATAAAAAAGACAAAGCTGATTTAAACCAGCACAAGCTGTGTGTGCCATTTTAATGAGAAGGATCTATCTTGACCTCTGATCAAGAACATTATGAGTTCTTCCTTTCTCCTCCCATGAAGAAAAGCAAACTCAAAACATCCTTGCCAATTATTTTTGTGACCAGAAAGCATACATTTAAGTATACAATGAATAACTATGAGCAAATAGCTTACTGCAGTGGGAACCAACACTGCTAGTGTCACAGAAAGTTCATGGTAATTCCAAGGATTTCTCATAAAAATTCAGCTTCACACTTTGTCCCGTGTGAGATTTGCAGTTTGTATTTCATAGAAACGGTTTTATGGGAGCACTTCTTATGTTAAGAACTTTGCATTCCCATATACTGCGACAGTTTCCTTGATAAAAAAAAGTGAATTATTAGTATTATGTGAATTTTGGGTTAACACTAAAGCACATTTATGGATTTGTCAGGCTTCTTCCCTCTGTGCCCACGGATGCACACAGCAGGGACAATGTTCCTACAGCTGATACTCATTGCTGATCTAAAGACACAGCCAGTCATTCAAAATGAAATATTCTTCCTTCATATATAGAACAGGAAATAAATGCTCGGGGCAATGAAATGCAGAACAGTCAAATAACAGCAGCCATGCAAGTCTTTAGTCTAGAAGCTGTAGCAGGATTCGCTCAGCTGAGAGCTGGTATGGGTGGCACAGTGCACTGGCCCTGCAAACTCCAGCAACAAATGTCAGACACTGGATCATCCAGACACACTAAGCCAGGGTCTTTGCTCGCTTGCTTGTTTTGGTGGGTGGAGAGAGGGGACTCGAGGACAGAAAGTGGTTTTCAGCCTTTGTAAAAAGTCCATTCAGATTAATTTCTTACATTTTCAAAAATACTTTTACCATTCATGTCCACAAAGATGATGTAGACACAACTGAAGAAAACCCAGAGGTTTAACAGAGCACTGTGCAGTGCTACAGACACTGGCATTTTAGATAGCAAGTGCCACTCCAGTGTTTGGATTAAGCACCTAAATACAACAAGCACAAGGTTCACCTCAGGGAAGGCCAGAGCCTTTCTCCAGCACGTGGGTATAAGCACGTGCAGTTGAGTTTTTGCTCTTCTCCCAGTAAATATTCCTGATCCTCATTTCTGGGCGAGGAGAGGCAATTCTGTGCTCAAAGCCAACTGCACGCTCGGAACTTTGACAAACCATAACCATCTCCATCAACTCCCACCAGTGACAGCAAACAGGCACTTGCCAGGGCTGACAGAGGCCTCCATCCCTCTTCATGATCACAACAGGGCCATGAAAACAGCAATCAGGACTTCCCACTGCCTTGGTCCTGCGCCAGGCAGGGGCGGGGGCTCAGGGCTGTCCCGCGGGCTCCGCTGCCCTGCCAGCATCCTCCTCTTCCCATGACTCCAGTCAGAGCAGGATTTGGCCAGAACAATGTCTTCTGGAGAAACCACCCTTCCTTTTCTCTTTTTCAGTCCTCTCCTAGCTCAGATCAAGTATCAAGTGCTAAATAATGAGCTGTTAGGATGTATTACTGCCCAGAAGAACTAATTTTCTATTGTCTCTGGCTGAAGCAAGGCTCAGAGAATGAATAAGCACCAAGAGAATTTCAAAAATGTACCTCATGTAATGATGTGAACACGGATTCAAATACAAATAACAGTATGGTTTTTTATCATTATTTTTAGGCACAAGGCACTTGAAAGCGCTAGGGATAGTAAGTTAGGCAAAAAAACCCCCACAAATTCTGTGTTTGTTTGCATCACTTGAAGAGTACCTTTCAGACCACACTTTCAGACCTGCCCTGCTATACCAAGGGAGGGAACATTTACGCATCTAAGGTCATGGGTAGGTGTCTCTGGACATCTCTCCCCTCTCTCCAAGTCAAATAGCAACTGTAATTTGCACAGTCACAGAGACAGTCTGAAAAGTTCCTTCCAGCTATTTTGGAGGGTGGAACTTCAAACAGGATGAACCCACACATAGTTACACATCCAGCACCCTGGTGTTTTGAATGACATGGTAGACAGGTCAATTCCAGCATTTCACACCAACGCGGTTTTCATTTCTGTGCTCTCAGTGTAAGCTCATGCTGAATTTTACATAACTGAAAATATATCCTGTTACATGGTTTGGATTCACTTTGGAAAGCATGCAAACATTCCTACAGGCAAAACATAAATCTGAATACATTGTATTTTGGTATATAATGATTTTGGCTATATGGGAAATCACCCTAAAATGTTGGAGGTTAAACTAAAATGATAAAGATACAAAATAAAGATAAAGTTTTATGTTTAAAGTGCTATTAGCACGACATTAGTGCTATATATTCTTTTTGCTGTCAGCAAAATGGAGAACTATTTACACATGAGATCTGCTCTCCATTTTGGGCTACTAGAGAAACAGAACTAACATAGGTTAAAAAAAAAAAAAAGTCCCACAGAGGCAATACTGGGGTTGGTGGAGCAGCTGGATTCTATCTGACCTTAGGAGCAACTGTGTGCCATTTTCTTTCTTGATATATCTGTATCTTGATAATGGTATAGCAAAGAACAGTCTTTAAAACTAAAGCACTGTAAATCCTAATCCAAAGTTTATAAATCCGCTTGCACACCTATATAAGCAGATATGTTACAACTTATTGAATGTATAAATGCAAGAAAAACATACATGTAATAAGATAAATAAATTAAAAAAAAAAAAACAAACCACCACTTCCAATTACTTGTGGAACAGCAACTAATCACAAAAACATGCATGTAAAGAACTGATTCTGGAAAAAAACAGTCAACTGATACCACGGCATGTGTTTTGTAGAGCAGGGCTTTCTGAGAACGCTGCAGAGGTGCTAAAGCAAATTGTTATAATGTCACTGCACAATGTGCTGTTGAGGTTTTATGGTCACACTGCGCCAATAGTCTCGGGAAGTTATTTTGCATTCTTATATAAACTTTTCCCCCCAATCCTGTTTTCCACAAAAAAGGGCTTTCAATAATGTACAATCTTGTGTTTATACACAGTACAGGAAAAACATGATAAACCCAAGAACACAATCTCTACTTTAAACATATTTGAAAACTAGATTTCTACAATTTCACGTAAACAAGAATAAGCTGTTAAACACTGACCAAAAAAGAACATAACCTTCCTGTAATTAAATAGCAGTGTTTTAAATGGCACTTTTTAAAAATAATGAAAAAAAAAAGTAAATAAATAAATCAATCCAGCAGACCCCTCCCATTTTGAAGCTTAACCTGCAAAGTAATGTAACAGTAATAAAACCTATGCCAGCTGGAATCCTTTCTTTTTCTGGCTTTGGCATGAGAAGCGAGAGCAGGTAAATGTTTGAAGAAAAACAAAGTAGGACATTTTCCACCTTTAGTCACAGGATGTTAATTGAACTCTGGCAAATGTTTAAAGATATTCTCAAAATGTTCAAAAAAGAATTAAAACCAGTTGGGGCTGAGAAAAAGAAACAATCCATCTTCCTCCCCTCCCTTCTCTTCCCTCAAACATCTGTTCCAAACTTATACTCCAAAAACCACAGCGAAGAACAGTCATAATTAATGTTATTTTGGCTTTTTAGTTGCTAGGCCTGCATTCCGAGGTTAGAAACACAAAAATACAAGTTCAGGGCACTATTACTGTACTTAAAGACTCTCCTGATGCATATAACAAAAGTGCAGTTTTTCTTTTCTATTCTTTACTCCATTTTATAAAGAAAGAGAAAAAAAAAATAGAAACGGTACCAGGAAACAGTTCCATGTTGAAGATAAAGGATTACAATAAAAAGTACCTACATAAATGAACTACACTTTATGAAGCTATGAAAATACATTTGAGACATGTTTTATACATGCTTTACAGCTGTACAAAAGCTATCCAGCCACTTTCAATGCAGGTCATAAAACTGCTAATGCACACGGACCCTCCGCACCCCAACTGCCGCGCCCCTGCCTCCACCAGCCTGCAAATCCTGCATGGATGCACTGAGCTCCCACCAGGCTCCCCCCTCCCTGAGGCACTGCTGTCACTGTGCAGGTACAGCCTGCACTACACAAGGAGTGCTGCTCATTTCAGCAGGATCTGGCTGGGCAGGGATTTCCAAGGTGCTCCTGTGTGAACGGGCTGCAGCATGCACGTCAGCCCCGGCGCAGCGCACAGAGGACCAGAGTGTGGAAGAACTGCAGAGGTGCAAGACAACTCAGTGCTTTTCCAGCAGCTTTGGACTGAGGAAACTTCATGTTCATGAGGCCCAAGAGGGCTACAAACCCCTGACCAGCAACAAGGGAGGCAATGGCAGATACTGCACTTCAATGCACTGAAGGGCTGGGAGGATTGAATCTGCATGAATACACATTGACCATTTCTCTCTGCCTGCCTTTGAAGCTCTGACCATCTAGATTTAAGAAACACCATCAGCATGATTTGAGAGCTAGCCCTAAGACTCAGAATTACCAGTAAGGGTTAAAATGGCTGTCGACTACTGAGCAAGAATCAAGGCTTTTGTCATTTTAACTACACAAAAAATCTACGGGAAAGATCTGTTATGTTTTTTATTGATCCTACTTTATGTTTCTCATAAAGAGATTAACCCAAGCATAAGAACACATTTGGTGGGGAGTTATGTCTCCTCTCTCATTTTTAAAGACAAAGATTCTGATAAAATAAAATGTGCACTGTGCCTGTTACGCTATCACAAACCTTTCTTTGAGGCTGTCATCGTTCCGATCAGGGCTACAAAACCTATGTTAGCAGGTGTGAGTTGTTTCAGGTGACGTATCACTGGGCTGAAATCAAAGTAGTTTTCAAATTGCTATTTTCCATTGCTCCTTGGCTTCTTGTATCCTTTGACATTAGAGGCAGAAGTGCTCAGAAATTTTTGTAAATGGCACTGTCTGACTATATATGGAAAAACATTTCAAGAGGGAGACTACGCTAGCAATGACAAAGCACCAGCCTTCATCTTCAGCAAGGATTAGGGTGGTGTCTTCCACCTGCCAGGCCAAAAGTGCTAAAAAGACAAGAGGATCTTGTGGTTTTAGGGGTCAGCAAATACTTCATGGTTTTTAGTTCACTTGGAAATATACAAAAGCTACAAAGAACCCTGTTTTTCCTAAAATTTTACATACTTTTGAGAACCTTGTACTGGCTGACATCAACTCATGATACACCATTTCCCCTGTGAAATAAACCCCTCTGTGTTATAAGTCATTGAGTGTGAAGTCGTATGTTAGTCCTTGCTTTTTATTACTTCTGATTTGCTTTGGCCACAATGCAAGGAAAACTCAAACATTTGCTTAAGTTTCATCATCTTCAGCACACTGAAGTGCCGCCTAAATGAGTCTGGCTTTTTTTCTGCTAACTATAACACTGCTGTCAGGTTACAGACACACAGCACTGGTGGACATGAAGTAATTTTTTCAGTTCTTGAGGTACTACAGTGGTACAGATTAATCCCATCTAATGTCACAGTGTACTATACATATATGTATATGTGTAAGTATATATGTGCATGTATATACACACACCAAAATTTAAATAAACACCTAAAAGTTCCATGTGGCCACTACTGTTTCTAACTTGGAGAAAAAACATTTGTGTTTTCAGCTAGGAATTTTCAAGATAATTAGCAGATTACATACAAAGCTAAATAGTAAATAAATAAATAAAAATCCTTCCACCAATTGGCCCTTGCAGTATAAACACACAAACATGAATGCCATCATTGTTACCCAGAACTGCTGAAGTAACTTCTTGAGTGTCACACTATTCCTATGTTAAACCAGTTATGCCACAAGCTGTGAAAGGCAGACACAATGTGCTTTCTACAAAATGCATATTTTTTACATATTTGGAGGAAGATAGGTCTGTGTGTGATGGGTGTGCTCGTACACAAAAATCCCTATCCAATCACAAATTAAAACAGAGATAATCTTTACTTTTAAGCTTCTTGTACATTTTTTGTTCTTGACACTGTTAAAAATGGTTTGCCAGGGTAGGCTACTACGATGGGGATTATAAAACAGTTCCTGTGCTTGGAAGTACTTTAAATCTACAAGCCATGTTTCTATTGCTGCTTTGTAGCTCAAACCCCAAAACTAGTGATGATTTTATGAGTTGCTGTAGTCTAGACAACTCGGTTACTTTTCAATTAAATTGTTCCTTGGGGAGACTACTGTGAAAATTCCCATACAATTAATTACAGGTATGTGCAATTAAAATACAATTCTACAGCACAGTAGCTTTACAATTGCTGGTGCAATTTATGTCTGTATCAAACAAGAATGCTCTGAAGGGGCTGGGAAGACAAAGTACAACACGGAGGAGATTACATATAAAGCTACCTGTAGTGAGTGAGATGAAATAAAAGGTAGCGTTAAATTTTTGTGTGCCTTTTCCTCTGGTAAGATTCGGAATTCTACTAGAAAGCACAAAATCTGGCAACTGAGGTAATCCTCCCAGAACATATTTTTATAGCAAACTGGACTCAACACATTTTTACTGCCAAGTGAAAGAGCAAATCAGAAATTTAACAGAATTATAATGAAAATGCACTCAATAAAGCAGGAAAATTAAGAAAAACAGAAAATGCAGCAAAAAAGCTGAGAGGAATTATGATTTTAAAAAGTCAACATGTATTTCCCCTGACAGCAAAGCCCCATTTTCCCCCATCGGTTATTTTCGTATTAGTCTTACTTTTCTCTATATACACTTAAAAATGTCCTTTTAACTCTAAAAGCAATTTAAATGGTTAGAAGCAACACTTTAAAATAATATCATTCTGTGAATATAGTATAGGCCTTTTTGTACTTAAGTTATAAGTTAGTTTAGGATGGAGTTACACAAAGGACTAAGCAGGGGAGGCTATCGTAGGATGTCTTTATGCAAACCATAGAAAAGATTAGTTCCAGGAGAATATCCATAATTTTGCTCCACCTTCACAAGACTACAGGCTTGGATCAGTGGAAATACCAAACCTCTGAAAAAAAATTTAAGACATTTATGGGTCGCGTCAGCTTTGCCGTGAAGAAATCCTCCAGGATCTGTACCCCAAAGCTACAGGACTATGAAAGAACTGTAGTCATGGACTTCCAGCCCTGCAGTCCTTGCAGCCTTAACCAACACTCCTCATTCACCTGGTCCATGTGCACTGAAAGAGGTGGACTTTGAGAGGTCCCAAACACCCTGTAAAACAAACCAGATCACTTCTGTAAGGCAAACAGGGCTGGGGTTTGCAAGTTCCTATGACTCTGGTTTTGCCTGGGAGATAAAAAAAGACACCTGGGCCTCCCTTTTAAGACAAACGGCCATCAAAGTGGGCTGATCCCATCCTTCCTCCTTTTAGGGTTCAGCCAAACTGCAGAGCAGGTACCCAGGTAATCACACAGCTAGAGGTCAAAAACCATGCAGCTTTGATCAAGTTAATGTCTTGGTCTTCAGGATAATTTTAAGCTGTTTGATTTGGAGCTACAAGTTAGTCCAAGCTGTGACAACACTGTTGCTGTGCCTACAATATAGAATTCTCTCTGCTCTGCAGATCCTCCCTCCAAGCCTAAGGCTCAGTATGCTCTGGGAATGTAATTCTTTTGGTTTGGTTTAGTCACTGAGTAACCAGGTTAATACAGTCTTGCCTCTCTAAGGAAGCCAGACAGTCACCTGACAGCTGAGGACTGCTAGAGAAAAAAAAAAAAAAAAAGATCAGTTTGTGAAGCACTTAGCCAAGCACAGTGATGAACTCTTGGACATTTTTCACTTTAGATTACTGAAGAAAGAGTTAAGCATGTACAAGTTTACAGCCTGGCTCCCTAAAATTGAAATGTGACATCTAGCTCTGAAAAAACATCTTTTAGCTGTGGGAACAAATCCCACCTGTTCTAAGAAAACCCCTATAGGAAATAATAGCATTTTTACATACTATTTTTCATTGTTATTAGAAACCTTCTATTATAGCTCTATTCCTTAAGGTAGAAACTGGAAACTACTACAGATTTCTCTTATTATTCATGCTTAGTCATGACCTCAGCCAAAAGCTCATGTCAAAATCTCATACCATATCTAAGCACACACATATACTGTAGTTAAGTCATACATTGATCAGCTGTTTTGCAAAATGTCATTCATTATTTTTTTCATTTTTTTTACAAGAACACCCATAAGGCTCTATTAGAATAGGTGCCTCAGACTGCTAAATGCTGGGCAATTATATGTACAATATCAGTTAGTGTGCAGGATTAATATATGGCCCCAAACCTGCAATTAGATGGAACCATTTTGGCTCCAATAAAGAAAGTTCTCTTCTGTCATCTACACAGAAATGTGAAAACTCAGCAACCGTGAAGAACCTCAGAGGGAAATGTTGTCAGGCACCACAATTCAGTTCCCAAAAGGTATTTTAACAGATTTTTTCATACCTTAAAGGTCTGAAATATCAAATGTATTCAAACATTCATTATGCTGGAGACATTCATTCTTCATTTTGTCAAGTATGGCTTACTTATTTGCCCATAGTGTTTATCCAAGAGTGAGTCCATATATCTAATTTTTAATAAAAATATAGCATAAAAGTTCTTCAGTCTCTGAACAGGCAATTAAACAAGTAGAAAGTTCTGAACAAGTAATGAGATGGTTCCTCAGACATCTGAAAGCCTGTTTTCTCAAGCTGCAACAGAGCTTGGTTGATTTGTGCTTTACTATGCTGGACACCCCATAAGTCAAACACACAAAAATGTAACACTCTCAGCCCACTTCTCAACAATTTAATACAACAGTCCTGGGATTTGATTTAATATTTCTAATTTTCATTATTTTTTTCAATTACCATCTGCATGATACTAAGCTACTTCAACATAAAGTGTAATATTAAATTTAAGCATTTACAGTATGCTAACACAGGTGAAGAATTTTTAAAGTAAATGGCTTAACCTGCGTTTTCTTGACTACATAAATTCTTGAGCTTGCAACTCTGCAAGTGGTGAATACTCCATTCCTGTCCCACAAAGCACTTGTTATGTGCTCCAAGTCAGCAGCATTTACTTCCTTAATATTAGGTGCTAAACATTAATCATGTGCTTCAAGCACAAGTGACCTAAATTTGTAGTGTGATTTTCAAAGTGCCATCAATGTGTACTTGTTTCCACTTGTTTGTCATCCCAAGTCAAATTTCAAGCTCCCTTAAGACCTAATCAAGGAATATTTTGCAGTGCACTTTGCTTAAAAAAATAAGCCCACCACAAAAGAGCAGTATCTCTCTAGCTGTCGCAATATTGAGTAAATCTTCATCACCCAAAGAGAAAGCTGTTACAGATTATCAACTGAAGAGCAGATTTAGTGGTTCATAGTCTACTCTGATTCAACCTAACATGGAGTTCAGAAATGCCACCTGCTGACAGCAGCCAGACTCTGCTATAAATAGCAGTTCTGCAACAAATCCAGCTTAATTCAGCTACATATTAATAGCATATCCATCAACACAAAAAAGTTTTGAGCACCTAACTCCTCCTCCTCCTGTAAATCTTCAATTAATTTGTGGGGGGAACAGCTCTGTTATTTTACATTTCTGCTGTTCACTCTAAACTCACAAAGTCATTCAGCTGAGCAGATTTCCTTTTCTTGCTGGATTCTGTTTAGTGTGCTGTTCCAGTACTCTGTGCAGCAGCTGTCTGTGCCATATGATTACTTCATTGTTGAAAGCCTGACATATGGAAACTCTACTGAAATGTTAGCTGCTTTGATACCTATGAAGAGGAATGAGCTTTTACATTACAAAAATGCATTTTTTCAACAACCTAAAGTAAAAAAAAATTAAACACACATTCTGAATCTAAACCGTATTAGTTTTCACACATGCCTGTTACTCTGTTTCAATGCCCAATTCCAAAGGCTGGTTACTATTGTGGTTTTGGTTGCTATTACCAGCAAACAATGGGTGGTTTTCTTTCAGCTTTTGCATTTTTGGAAAAGAAAAGGGACCAGATTCAAGAGGAGGCCCGTGGGATTCCTTCATGAGTTATCCATGAAGGCAAATGCTATACAGCAGAATTACAGGAATGGTATCTCATATCTTTGAGAGAACAGTACATGAGATAACCAGGTTTATTGGGAAAACTCACTAACTGCCATACAGTGTTTTGCTTCCCAAAATCAAAGCTTCCACAAAAGACAGTTCCTTAGTGGACCAGAAGAAAGGTGGATCCTTACAGATCATTTTCTGAGTCCCCACTGCCTTTGGTAGGTAGAGAAAGGAGCTCCTTTGTTGTAATATGCAGAATTTCCTCCCCTGTAAATTAGTCACCCATAGAGGGAACAATGATGCTCTAAATTATTTCATCAGCAGCATGAACACTTGTTAACACAGAAGGAAGCTGTAATTTTTTGGTCACTGTTTTGCCAGTCGTAGCATTTGAATCCTGAACAAAATCCATCTGAATCAGAGAAGATACTAATAGTCTGAGTTTTTAGGATTTATTAACTTTACTGAGTAAAAATTTATATGTACCTTTTAAGAAAATATTCAGTCTTAGAAGATATTCCCTAATGATGTAAATGGGATATGATTCTCTTTAATTTAGTTACCTAAAAGTGAATCAAACACAAATATATTTAAAATTTTGGCAAACATTTAAGAATGCAATCACTCTAGGTATAAAAAGTACTGTTAATTACACCAGGCTCTGAAAATAAGACACTAGGGGAAGCCTGATTCTTTTTTAATTTTGATTGAAAATTAATTGATTTTCACTTTCTCTTACAGAATGACATATTATATTAGGTCGTGTTTCACCACTAGTATGATTTATTAGACAAAAATTGGCCCATTTCACATAGTGTGCTCTGACTGAAATAGTGCAGCTTTAGGACTACTGACAAAGCTACAAAGCAATCCTGATTTCAGTTTTAGTATATGCTCTATGTATCTACAAAAGCACTCATTTATTATAAATCTACCAAAGCATCATTCAGATAGTATCCTCAGATGGTAAATTTCTATATCAACAGTAATAATTTGATAGCCTCAGTAATATTTTTTTTCAAGTCCCATAACATTACTTTGCTGAATTTTTAGGCAAATTTGATTAAAATATCACTGCTTAGATGTTAGACTTCTTAAAGGTTAAGGCAAATCCAACAAAGCATTTTTTTACTCCAGATTAAAATGATTTATTACTTTCAGGTTTTACCAGAAAGGAAAAAAAATTAAAATTGAAAAGTTAGGTATTTTCTGTGGGTAGAAAATGGGGTCACATTAATAAATACTGAGACTGGACTGGTGGAAATTTCAAGGAAGTCTGACATTTTTATGAAAGGTAAAAACTTTCAAATGCAATCAATCAAAAATGACTGAACAAATATGACTCCCCAGAAAGGCATTTATCCTAATTAATAAGACAAACCAATAGTTAGTCACCTACTCAAATGACAGCTGTAAATCAAAATGGGCCTTGCCAATTCTCTCATGGGGTCAGCCTATGACCACCCATGAAAACTGCACTCTTTCATCTCTTTCCCAAGTGGAAGGGCTGAGAAATGGCCACAGCTGTTCCAGGCAACCACAGCATCCTCAACACTTCGTGCCAGGACTGGCTGCCATCCACTGCCCCAAATGATCAGGCAGTAAATAGGTCTATAAACCTATTAAAACTGCATAAATGTTATAACTTGTAATCTATATAAAATAAAAAATAAACAGGAAAGGATGTCTGAGAGCCAGTTCTTCAGAGCAAAATGAAATGCTAAGTATGAGGTTTTTCAGTATTCCAGCTTTTTTTTTTTTTTTTTTTTTTTNGACTTAAGAGTTGAACTATTAAAAAACCAGTTGGTGGTATTAAACTCTTGCTTCAGGATTTATAGGAAGGCAAAAAAATTCACTCCAGGCTGAAATTTACTATTCCAGGCCTGGAATAGTTAAAAAAAAAAAAGGTCATAAATATAAAGGAAAATAATAAACAAACACAAAACAGTTGTTTCAGATGATTTTTGGCATTTCTTCAATACAGAAGTGGCTTTATTTTTTAAATTTTTTTTTTTAGTCTGAGGTCATCACTATGAATTACTTTTTAAACTAAAATTGGGAACAGTTATTTTATTAATTAATTCCCAGTAAGTTACTATCACTGGATCTCTTTTAAAGCTTTTCAGTATGAAGAGGTATCATAGCTTTCAAAGGAATGTCAATGCTCTGACTTGGACTCAAAAGCCAGGAAGTTAGGGGTGGAAATTTCATCTGTGAGCCACACAGATGTATGAAAACATTCAAAAAATTAACAACGTATGTTAAGGACGCAATGCCAGCCCCATTTTTATCCATAACTAGACTTCATTAGTTTTGTGGGTTTAAAATTGACATTTAAAAATAAAAGCAACATAAGTTTTTGTGACTTAATTGACTGCTCCTTAAATAAAGAGATATTTCAGTATTTGCAGACTGCTAACATCTTTCCAAAATAAGCTGTGTGCTGGTGCTACTTTGCTCTATTTCCCTATCACCCACCCTAAGGAGCCTTTATTCCTGATGGAAGCCATTTCTTTTGCTAAATCCTGCCTGTGAACTCTAACAAGACCATTTAAGCCCTACTAAACAAAGTCTCCTGGGAGACACTATTGTTAAAATAAAAACTGGAGCAAATTTTTAAAGTGAACTTTCTGCAACCATTAGAGGATGCAGGTCTCGAGAAGAAGAGAAAACTTGTTACAGGAGAGGGAACAAAAAGCCAAATGTAAGCAGAGAGCATATGCCAGCTACCCCAAGGGAACAGAGGGGAGGTATAGAAAATTAACTACTGCATTTCTACTTCCCACCAAACGCACAAATGGGCCATTTCAGGGGACTAACACGTACAGAATCTGAAGATAAATACATGTCTACCTCATTACCTGAGAAGAGCCTTAAAGAGCACACTTTGCTGAATATTTCTGCTTCTCTATGAATAATGTCTTTTAGCAAGAAGCAGGAGGTGCTTGCATGTGCACGTGCAGCATTCGCAGCATCAGTGGGTGTCAGTCCGGACGCTGCTCAGCTCCGCCTGAGAACGAGGCCCCACAGTCTTTTGGCACAGGTTTTTACTGTAAAACTTAACAAACACTCTCTGCAGCCAAAACACCTTGAACTGCCTCTTATCATGTTTCACAAGCTGAGCGGGTTTGAGTCTGGTCAGTGCATAGATGAGAGATCATTATATGAAATTGCACTCTGCTGGAAACTTACAGCAGTAGCTTAAAACCATCGGGAAGCAGCGAGACATCGCGGTGAGGACATGCACCAATGTGACTGGGATCCAGGCAGCTCCTGGCTTCACCCAAACCAAGACTGACACCCCTGGGAAAGCCAAAATGAGCAGCATACCAAAGGGGAGGACAGTACATAGAAAAGGGGACTCAAAAGATTAGTGTGGTTTTTGCTTTCAATGTTGAACAAGAATGACAAGAAGTCGTATGTGACAGACACTCTCTGCTAAGGAACATGTGTTCCACACCACCTCACCAGCCTGCAGGGCATGATTCCTCTCTGGCATCTGAAGTGGCACCACCTTGGGCAGTGAAGTAATGCCAGGCACACTGCTGAGCCCTCATGAACTATCCAACAACTGAGATAGGAGATAATAAAAGAGAAACAGCCATTCTGAGAATTTCCTGAACGAATTGGATCAAAGCAGTCCCATTTTATTTTTGACAAAGTAGAAGTCTAAAGGAGGGTGAGGACAAGGATTATATTTGGATTATAACAAATACAGGGCATAAGGCAACCTAAAAGAAAATAGCCTCTTGGTTTTCTCAAGTTACCACAACATACATGTTTACCTGCATTCAAAGATGAATTAACAAGGGTTTTCTTGGAGTACAAATCAAACAGGACTGCATGGAAGGAATACAGCAATACTCTTCATTCTTACTGGATGCAGTGGAGGGTATGCCTGTAGGGCTTGAAAGCTGTGTAGGCACTGTGAGGCTGAAATGTAGGACAATTTACATACTCTAAATTTTTTCCCTGAAACAGATCTTGCCTAACTACCCTTGGTGACATCACCTTGCTCATCAACTGTGACATATACTTGCACTTGAGGGAAAAAGATTTGCACTGGCCAATAAAAGACACATGAGCTGCATATCTAAAGTCTGCAACTCCTACTGGGCTGCCTCTCCAGGCACAGCACCCACAGAAACTCAGCCATAGTGTGACCCTGAGCACCTCATCTAAGTAAGTTAGAAAAAATCCTACACCAAGTAAACACTGGGAAAGAAACCCTGTAATTATCAGAAAAAGCTCAATGCTTACTTTAGGTCCAGAAAAACTTTTAAGATGAGAAAAATGGAATTTCTGGGCTGAGGCTGCTGAAATGCAATGCAGTTAATAGTAAATTTTTAAAGAAATCTTAAAGAAAGAATTCATGTTTTTTGCTACTGGGATGTTACAAACCCTAGCTGTGGAACAGGGGTTCAAAAGGGAACTTGGAACAGAGGGTGCAGAAAGTGGAAGCTGGTATTATTTATAACCTGGCAGGCAGGACTTGCAGAAATGCTGCCATAACAAGCTGATTCTCTTAACTGCAGGTAAAACAACATTCTGACTAACTTAAAAAGATTGGGAAATATACAAATAATAAAAGTATTTTGGTAGACAGATGCTGACTTTTTTTTCTTTAGTATTTGATGGAACATGTTCCAAAGAGTACATCACTAGCCAATATTGCTGACGGATGTGCAAAGTTGTACTACCTGACCACATCATTAATTAGCCTTCTGAGGAGGAGCTGTACAAAAAGTAAACAAAAGACAGAAGAAACTCTCTTTTTTGCAAGAGCAGACTCTTGCCATCTGCTGTAGGATGTCAAGGAAATGAATCATTTTGTTTCAAACAGGAGATAATAAAGAAAATCTAAAATTTTCTGAATTGTATTAGGACTTTTATCATTTAGCTTTTCTCAATGTGCTTCCCTTTCTCATAACCAGGGACATACTGAACAACCATTTTACAACTTGCAGACAGAACATCTCAAGGACTGCTACAATTTTTTCATTTAATCATTAATACTGACATGAAATAGCCTATATAAAAAACATGTGGTGTAACAGTTTTTCGGGGCAGTGATGCTCAAGTGATTTCCTGCTAAGGAAAATATATTGAACCTATTTATTACAGAATAGAATAGCCCTATTTTATGAATTTAACTTTTTAGAAGAAAATAGTGGTATTTAGTCTGAAGGGTACCAGAATTATCTGACAAGATCTCTACCTAATGTAAATCAGACTGACTTAGGCCAAGGGATCTGGTTCAGGATAGCAAGCAATTTTCAGTTACTCTAATCAGTGCAAAAAAATTCCCAGGACTTTTATACCCTGGAAAACCACTGGTATATTAGCTTTGTAAGGAAATATAGATCCCGTTTTTTTCTTTTCATGAACATAGTTTCCTAATGAAAGTAATTTCTACATGATGACAGCAGCAGAACATTCCTCCCTGACCACTTAATATGAATTCCACTTTCCCCCCACCAAAAAAAAAAGGGGGGAGTGAAATGGGGTAGGGGGAAGATACTGACCACTTTTTAAAAAAATCTTTAACTGTACCACAGGCAGAGCTCTCCTACTGATACATAAGGAGTCTTTTGCACATTTGGCATTTTTGGTAAGGTTAGTTTCTTCACATGATAATTTCAGCTGCAACATTTAAAGTTATTGTCCTTCTCTGCTTTAGCAAAGAATTTGGAAACAAATGCCCAAATACATTTTAGGGACTGCAGACCAAATGTAAAATAGCACAAAGCTCTTCTGTTTTATTTTTCAGGGCTCTTGTTACCAATGCCTCAGTATGTCTCCTGTTCTCCAAATGCCACACAGCAAAACTGCTCCCTTTATTTGGGATGAAGTAAAGAGTAGGTGCTTACCTGTAGGAGTACTACTGCGAAATGAAGAGGAGGGAGTGATTGGAGGGGTGACTGGAGGAGTAAGGCTTCCACTGCTGTGGCGAGGTGGAGTAGATACATTCCCACGGGACACTGTGCTTGACAAAGTCAAAGAGAGTTTTGGCTGAATCTTTTTCTTCAAAGACTCCTGCTCACGTCGAGCTGCATCAGTCATAAATCTAGAACAAGGACAATCATGAGGATGAGAGCTTTAAACTGCTGTCCACCCGCAAGCTTCAAGTAAAGACAAATTATTTTTTGCCCTCTGTGACCCAATGGAGTTTCAAACTCAGCCATGACAAGTTCCTCTGCAACACACAAATTTACAGAATACAAACTTCTCCATCAACACCTTTATGTGTTCAACATCTGGGCCATTTCCTTCTGATTTCAATAAAACTTACATTAGATACTTGCATCATGTGCAAACACACAAGGTTTTTAAACTCCAACCAGAGCTCAACATTACAAACTATAATATAAGGATTGTACTCAGTCCCTTACAGTAACTACATTCAATCATTCTGTGAAAAAGCAGATGAGAAAAATGTTAGCAGCAAATGACCTTCAATCTGAAGGTCAAGGGGATATAATTAATTACTTTGTGTAGATACATAATTTTCAATAGGATAATCACATTATTTTACTAAGGGTTTTAGACAACGTTGCCTGGCATAAAAGATGTCTAATTAAATTGTAATTCCTCAAACCAGAGATCCCAGCTCTTGAAAACCAAATGAGGTCTCTCTTTAGAGCTCTGCACAGGCTGCTGAAGGCTTGATGCAACTCAAGGTTCATCCCTGTGGGGTGCTGAGAGGGAATCCCATCAACATGATGTAAGTTGTGCACCATACACAGTGCTGTAATTCCAGCAGTGCAACTTTTTGCATGGGATATCCCATCTGCAATAAAAGGTGCTTTTTTCACTTTCATTGTGATTCCTTTCAAAAAGGAACAACTGGACTGAAAAAGACCACTTTTATTCCAGGTACACACAAAGAGTTACACCAGAAGACCTGATGCTGCTTTATGCTGACATTCAAAGCATTGCTGCTGGCACCTGTATTGACTCTCACTTGAAAAGACTGGAGCTCCCCCACAACAGGATTTCTGCAAGGCAGACTTCATGACTCACCATTCCAGAGACATTTTAATCCTTTGTCTTTCCCCTCCACTACATATGGATATACATTAATAATTATGGATATCTTGAAGGATTCCTAAGACAGGCTACAATAAATCACCTTGTCAGTACAGCCCTCTCTCCTTGAGGCTGAAGTACAAACTAGACCTGCTAGTGAATAAAAACAATATGCACTAACACATGATACAGAATAAGAAGTTAAGTTACACCCAGGCATTTGTTTGACCATAGTCTCAAAACACTATGGCATAAAATGTTAGGTACCATTAGAGCAATAAAGATGCATCCTGTCTGTCCACACTGTGAAGCCATTAATAAGTGGATCCTTGCCATGATAAGTAACATCAACACACAAGTATTAATAAATAGGTATGTGATATGACAGCTTATCTTCTTTGAACTGAGACAACAATACATCATGTCAAGCTCAGATGTGACATTTTTATGAAGCTAATATTTAAAATGCAGATATTCATAGTAACAGTTGAGTGTTAAATTTCTCTTCTTCAACCAAGGGTGCAGATGATATTGACAAAACAGTCCTCAAATGGAAGTCTAAATTTCATTCAAGAAAATATAAGTAAAAGGACCTTTATAAAGTGGTCATTCAGTACACATTTGCTTTCCTCTGACTAGGAAATGTCTAATTCACTATGTTTGCAATTTGTACTATGATGTATGCTGGCTTCTGGATGGGAAGCCTTATTCCTTAAGAAAATGTTATGGTAACATTATAAATCCTTGAAAACTTGGAAGATAATTTCAACTGTGAGATATTAAAAGCAGCAGCATGAAAGTTGCTCTTTAGTAAACTCAGCCACAAATAACAATGTTAAAATAATATTGAGTTATAACCACTCTGGTTGAAGTCCATAAAAATCAGGAAAATGTGAAGTTATTACTGAAACTTCTTCCTGTCCTCTTAACTCATTCCCATTTGGGCTAAGCATGTAAAGTACATTCCAAAATGTCATTTGTTGTCTACACTGTGAACCTGAGAGAAATGGAAGGCAGAGTCTGTTGAGAAGTTCAGTTTCCAATATCTCACGTATGGAATTAACCCTTCCAGATCCAAACAGTCCCAAACATGTTTGCTGAAGCACTTGCAGTGCTGTGGGTTTGAAAATGAAACTTGTCTAAATGGATTAAAAGGAAACATTTTCCAGTATTTTAACTGAAGTGCAGTACTATACATGTGTCTGGCCATGGCAGTGTTCTTCAAAGCTTAAAATATAAGCATTGTAATGATGGATATAGAATGACTTTTCCAACTAAGTCTTTAATTTTCATGTTGAAAGTCCATTATGGTTGCAACATCAAGTGTTCATGAATGAAACATGCTGGATTAGGGTTGAACATTGGTCTCTAAATTACATGCCTGCATACAATTTTCCCTGCCTCATTTAAATGCATAAGATGTCTGGCAAACAGGAAATTAACTGTAACTAAAAAAGGCTGCTGTAAGACCACTTAGGTTAAATCCCATCTTCTTGATAGTCTGTCTCACCATCTCCAGACCCATCTCCTTGCTGAGCAAAGCTACCTCTTCTATTTTCAAATTATTACCTACATAACCCTGCCTCTCTAGTTCTACCACGTTGCACACTTCAGTCACCTTTTCTGTTGCATATGATTTTGTTTACACCTCATAATCCTCTCTCCCTCAAACCAATACATCATATAGGTGCAGTGAAACAAGGAGGATCATTCAGCTCCCAGCCATTCACTGACCCTGTTTGGAAAAGCATGGGGTTTGTGTGCTTTCTTGCCAACAGTTCATAACATCAGGCAGGAGCAAATTCTTTCTAAAGAAATCTCTTCTACACCCATTTTTTCTTTCCTCACCCTTTCAACCATCCTAATTATTCAAGTCTCTGCTTCAAAAAATGCAGGTGCATTTTGGAATCAAGTGCTTGCAGCAACTTTAATAAACATGAGCAAAATATAGTTTTCCCCCTTCTTCTCATTCCCCCATCCCTGGAATGGTTCAAGTATTTTTATTGAAACTTTCCCAAGAAATTCAGCCTGAAGGAGACACCCAGCATGGAAAATTTCAGCCCAAACAGATGAATGTTGGCAACATAAGCAACTGAAACAGTCTTATAATGGAAAGTGTTGCACAACCTTTCATATAGGTGGTAATATAATACAAACAGCATTAGCTCTTGTTACCAACGCAAAAAGCCACAAAAAGCAGAGGCTATGCTCAAATTAAAAAAAAAAGCATTTTCCAAACAAATCTTTTCCAGTATTTCTAAGACTTGTCACCCCTAAAAGCTTTGGAATGACCAGGACATAGTCCTGGAGATTTCCTTATGCTGTTGGCGTGCACGGCCTCACGATCGTGTGCGACTCACGGGATGATGTCAGAGTTAGTTTATCATAAAACCTGTGCTACACGCAATGCTAAGGCAGCTTAAGAGCTCTGGAGTCATACACCCACACTGACAGAAGGGTTATAAAAATGAGCTGCAGGTAAACTGAAAAGGGAAGAAAAGAACCCAAGGTTACTCTTCAGGACATGTATTCCTAATAGTTCTCCTCAGAGCATGAAGTACCCTTTCCTCCTCTTCCTCACTGCTAAATCTTGCTGATGCAGGAAGTCAGCTGCTTGGGCCAGCTCTGTTTCCATGTCCACAGACACTCACTGTGACAGTGAAGAAGGAGCATCACAGCTACCTGGTTGGCTTTTAATATGAATTTGCTACATTTCTAGTCTCTAAAACATGACATACCAACAGAAGATGTGTCACAGTCACCAGTCTACTGTTCTCCAGTTACCATGTGCATGGGGAATAGAAGGGAGGGGGAATTATTCTGAGTTTGCATAACAAGCAGATTACACCCCACAGAGACTCAAGCCTAGGATTGCTCCTCAACACTGTCCAGCTGCACACAAGCTTAAAAATGTACAGCATTACCTGACAGTAACAAATATACCCTCTCCTGTGCCATACCACTGCCAACTAGCACTAGCCCACAATGGGGAAAGACAGCAGAACAGAATTAGTTCTGACCTCTTCTCATTACCAGATAATTATGGAAAAATATTTATAGCAGCATTCAAGTCATATTCATGTTTGCCTAATTTGGCCAACCTGCCCTGGGAAAGCCTGTCACCTTTACCAGAACATGAGAACATGCTGAGCTTCCATCACTTGTATTTCAGCAGACTGCTCCTTAGCCTGACACTTGCTCGACTTCAAGACTGACTGGAAAGAGGAGGAAAAAAATCCATGGTGCTCTATTATAGATTTGTGCTGCCTTCTGGTAGTATTATATTTAGATAAAAAGTGGTCAGATTTACTTGACAGATGGGGCACACACTAGCTTGCGACCTACTAAATTACATATATACATGAAAGCCACACATTAATGCTCTCACTGTTGGTTACACCCACCAGACCAAGGTCCTTGCTGTATCTGTTTTCTCCCCTCAATCTTTTCCCACTTTTGCCTCAATATGTTTATGCTATTCTTTGTCCATGCAGAAACCAACAGAAATAATGAGGTGGGGGTGGTAATTTTAGCTTTTAGTCTTCCTCATCACATTAGCAGTGTTTAGGAAAAAGAAAAGGCTAGGCTGGAAAGTACTTCTAGTTGTATGGTATTTAAAACCTCAGGAGATCTCTACTGAGGGATTAGAATAATCCACTTCTCAAGGGACAACCCCATTTCAGTAGGACAGGACTCTGTGGACTCCTCAAGTCACGAGCTCTACTCCATACATTTTACTTTATCTTTTCTTATAAAGGCAGCAAAATGGTTTGACTTAAGCAATGCCAGAAAGAAGAGACAATTGCCAAATTGAACTTCTAAGGAAAAATCTGGTGAAATCTAAATGGTGGGAGTTCAGCAGTACTTGTTCACAGACAAGTTCATAGAGTTGGGCTGTCTTGTGTCTTGGAAAGGAGGAAAGGTTTTTCTCAGTTGAATCTGAACAACACTGAGCCAAAACTAAGTCAATCAATATCCCCAGTAATGTCTTGCCACACTATTTATGTGATCATGAGGAAAGAAATAGATGAGCAAGTTTTAGACCATCCATTAACTCAAATAATTTGAAGAACATCCTTGAGCATATCAATTCACATATCAATTCTTTGTAGTGTCAGGAAAACAGAAGTATTCCACAGCTCTTAGTACACCTTCTGCTTCACAGAAGCTAGCAACAAACATTTTCCTTTAGAGAACTTTCATTATAGATTTAGAAAAACCCTAAAAGAAACATCAGTGTGAAAACCCCCCATTAAAATCAAGCATAATCCCCCACATGGCTTCACACTATTTAGATTACAGGCTATTTGCATAGTGCTAAAGTACATGAATTATAAATTATAAAAAATCCCCTTTGGATGGTCTTGCTTTTTTTTTTCTAATTTCACAAAAAACATAACAAGTGGGGAAAAACAGCCCAAAATAATAATCCTTTCCCAACTATTCTCTGAAACCTGTATTGGATTTCACAACAGGCACTAACCAGATCAAACAGATCATTAAAGGGCATTGCTAAATTTCTGGAAGGAACTCTTCCAGCTCAGTATTTATGGCAGAAACACCTCACATCTGCATAGGACTTCAGCATGCTCATTCACTGAGATCTGGTCTTAAAAGGGAATTCAGTGTTCATTCTCAGTGCCAGTTGTATTCAGACTCATCTACTGAAAACTTTTCCTATGTCCTAAATATGGAGTATTTATGACAAACTGATGAGTATCTTAGACAGACAGGACAGAATCAGATTTCTTTTTATTATTAGCCTTAGGGATAATTCATTGCTAATACAATTCTTTCATTTCCATTCTTCAACCAGTTCTCTCAAGATGTAAAACTGTTACTGCCACGAAAACAGAGTAATACATATTTTTCTAAATATTTGCATCTTAAGCCAATGTAGTAGAGATTATTGGGCTGTATATGTACTTTAAAAAAATTAAATTGCATTTCTGCCTCTTCACTGAAAGACTCAAACACGACATTCAGTCACACTCATTGCTGTCAGTAGATTAAAGGCTGCAGCCTTAGAAAATCTGCTAAATATGAGCTAGAGTTCAGTGGGTTTACTTTATTTGTCTGCTCTTCACACATTCTTAAAAGATACAATAAGACACAATAAAATATTCACCAAGGAGATATTTTTGTGCTTCTAGCATGGAAAATTGATTCAGAAGATTGAGTAATTTCATATCTAAATGTGTAAGTGGAGCTCATGGACAGTGATATGCCAGATAATCTATGACGACTCATACAGAATAAAAAAAAACCATTCCAAATAATATAATTGCCTAAAGCATATGTTTACTCACTGTTAATCAATACAAGGCAGTGTTAAAAAGGAACGGAAAGAAATTTAGTATCTCTCTTGATTTTGGGAATACACAAAAACATCAGTGTGAATTACACTTCATTTAACAGAAATACCAAACATTGAACATAAGCCCTAGCTTTCCATTTTATAATTATCTACTATATTATATGTCATATATTGAAGGCTTATAATATTAAATAAATGGATTTTAACATTTTCTCTTTGGAAAGGAGCTCTCTTTCATAATATTTTTTTTTCTTTATTCTGTTTTCTTTTTTTTTTCTCTTTTATTCTGCTTACACTTTTTTTCCTATATCTTTTTTTCAAGTAGCACCAAAACAATATTTAATTTAAAATTAAACCAATCAAAAATGAATCAGTGTTGTATATTCAGCCCAATATAACACAAAAATAGCTGTTTACTTAAAATTCAAATGTGGGAATTATTTTTTTTGGGCTTTATTTTTTAGATTACATGGTACTTTTCCCTTTTTCTTTCTTGAATTTAGGTAATATAGCAAATGAAAAATTGAGAGCTGCATTTTATTTTATATTATTTTTAAACTGTCAGAAAAAATGCACACTGGACAGATAACATTTGAACAGAAACATAATCAGGGCAGATGCAGTCTTATTTTAGACATTTCATTCATAATAAAAATTTATTACTTATTCCCTCAGCTGATCACGGAGACTCAAGGAGAAGCCCACGCTGTCTTTCTGATGTTCTTAAAATAAGAAAATGACATTTCAGTGTTTAAAAGGAAAAAAAAAAATTAGAGCTCACCAAAATTCAAGAGAGCAACAGTAATTTCAAAAACATTAGAAACATAATGCTAGTTCTCTTCCTTTCCCCTCCCACACCCTTCCCGGTTTTTTCCACCCTATCTTGAAGTAAATGAGTGAGTTTCAGAAAGGAGCTACAACTTAGCTGCATCTACAAAATTCTGTAATTTCCATGGAGTGAGAGGCAATAGTTGAGCAAAAGAGATACTTGAAGGAGGCAATTAGCAGGAAGGCAGCATCCACTTGATATAGTTTGGCGTGATATTTTCACCTCTTCTACAAATGCAGAGAGTTTAAAAAGTCATGATAACCCTCCCATCTGATGGTTATCATGCTGCTGTGTTCTGCCTCGACATCAACTTATTTCTTATCAAACTCATCCCGGGGTTTTGCCATTGGTAAAAAAGGAGCATTTGGATGGTACAAAACACTTGCAGAGTTTCTTGCGGTTGGGGCAGATTTTGAAGATGCTGCAGCAAAGCCCTGCCCTTAGTGTAATGTAGTGGTTCTTTCAGAAATCTCCTCCCTGCACTCACTAAGTGGCTTATTGGGACATCCATCAGCCTTGGCTTTGCTTGCAGCCACTAACGAACCAACCAGCCCTCGCCTGCTGCTAACAACTGATACTTTATGCATTATTGCCTAATTAATCGTTGAATATAACGTCATGAATCCTTACTTTTCAGTTCATACCCTTGTTAATATACAGGAATAATGTAATGTCACACAGCCATAAAATGTTACAGAGACCGAAATGAGAATCCTAGCAGACATAAATAATGTGAAATGAAAAGCAACTTCTTCATTTAAAGTATTTTTTAAACCACGTAATTTAAAAAATGCACCCTGACAGTTTTTAAATTTGCATCATGGAAACAAAACCCCCAAATTATTTTTTTTAGTATGACTAAAGACAATCTCAGATGAAAGAATACTGATAGTATCTTTTCACCATTACTCTAACTTAACCTATCAGTTATTAAATTTAAATATTCTAAATACTGTTATTTCACATTTTATGACTTACTAGACTACTCTAAGCTTTCACATTAATAAAATGCAAAATTCTTGAAAGCAGAGTAAAAATTTAACTGTGTGTGCCTTCCTATTTGTAAAAATTAAAAACTTTAATAAATTACTAATGTCTTTGGAGAAAAATGGAATTAAGCTGCCCATAGAATAAAAAATAAAGGGTCTGCATGTCCTAAATTTGACTTGAATCTCAAAATAGTTCTTATGTGGGACTAAGCAGCTTACAAGCCCTGCTCTGGCTCTCTGCACAGGCTCCAGTACTGTCAGATTGCCTAGTTCCAGTAGCATGTTTTATGCTCAAATGTACTTAACCCAAAATACCGTATTTTTTTCCATTACTGGTCCACCCTCTTTCCTTCTTGAAGAGCTTATTGTAACTATTTATGTAAAAACAATTTCTTTCAGTCAGCCCTACAGAGAAGTAGATCTGTGCATGCATGACACACACTTTTACTGTCGGACTCGGTTTCATTTTATTGAAGCCTCAAGGACTTTTAGCTTTAAGAAGCAGGGAGCTGAAATGTCAGATATTTTATTCTTATAATGTTCCATTTATGTCCAGCTATTCTTGTGTCATTCCATGCTGAGTTCTCCTGAGAATTCAAGTCAACACCCAAAGACAGATTCATCATGCAAGAATTTAAAAATAGATATTATCATGAAGCATTGCTTATTAACTCTAAGGATGTCTAATATCAATCTGCAGTATTTTACACAGTATTAATCAAACACATGAACCAACATTTTTCAGCCTTTCATAATTGTATCACATACACAATGTCTGCACTGGCTCCTCCAGGCAGTAAGCAATCCAGAATACCCATTCAACATAAATATGGCAAAAAGAAACTGATAAAATAACACATAATAAATTAATCCCTAAAACCTACAGATGCAGCTTTTTCTTTCAAAAACAGAGAGACCAAAGTCACACTGCATTCACAGTTTAATTTTTAAAGAAAATAATTTGTGAAATCTATTTGTGAAAACACTGACATGATTCTCTAGCTGAGAAAGAGCATTCAGCTCAAAGATGTCCTCCCAAGCTTAAAATGTAAGTGTGGATTTAGATGGAGAAACATTTTTTAAAACTGATTTATGAATCTGTATTCAGAAGACTGGGTGGGGTAAAGCTTATAATGGAAAATTGCAGCAATCTTAACATTAGGAATGTGAAATGTCTGGTCTTAATAAAGCAAGTTTTCAGGCATCGTGAGCTGTTTGAAAGGATGATAGCAACTTAGAAACAATTCAGCCCCACTAACATGGTGAATTGAACATTCACAATTTTTCAGACTATGCTGCAATGAGTCACATGTCTATAAAATAGCCAACACAAAAGATTCCTCCTTGAAGGTAACAAAGTTCAGGTGAAGATAGACAAGGAAAAGTGGAGGAGGAAGAAGATAACCATCGCATGCGTGTTTGCTCTTTCACACAAATGGAATAACGAACTCTCATTTCGGTAATTATGTGCTATTTAAAAAAAATGGACTTTTCTACACTTTAGGCTGATTTGACTGACAAAGTTAACAGTTCATTATGTAATCATCACTGTTTTAGCAGTTTGGGGAGGGGGAAGTACCTAAGAACTAAGAATAGCTCCTGAGGTCCCATTATTCAGCTGTGAAGTATAAAAGCAGAACACTGATTTGCATTTTGACATTTTGTCCCTGTTAGTCGCGCAGTGTGCTATTGCACCAGACCCAGGCATGCATGGGAGTGCAGCAAATCCCCCCCAGTTTTGCTCAGTCTAACAGGAAACCATTCCCTTGCATCCCTCACGGGCAGCCACCCTCCCACCTCCAGCTCTAGTGATCTGATGAAACCAGCAAAACCCTGCTAGGATGCAGAAGAAAAGGACTGACATCTGAATAGCTAACAATGCACTGCTTCTCAGGCAGACAGCAGGGAAGTTCCTCCAGCCCTGTTTGATCTGCTTCGCTGGCGTTATTGCAGAAAGCTGGTCTTTCATTAGGTAAGAAAAAAAAACAACGCCAAAGTTGTGATGCAGCCTAAGTGAGGTTACAAATGCACCCCAACACAATGAATGAAGAGAAAATAGATGGTGTAATACGGAAAGGCCCAAGACTTGCAAGTGGAAAAAAGTATAAATTACTATTTTAATTAATTTCCTAATGTAAAACACAGCTGTAGTAATGTTGGCCAATATCACCTGCCTGTTTTAAGTTTGTTAAATTAAATCATGCCCTGTAATTGGGTCTTAACATACAAAAGTATGTTTTATTTACTTTTTATTACAATATCAGTATTTTAACTTTCAGTTTGCTTGTGCAAAAGCTTTATAAATTACTTGAATCACTTAAATCTGAATACTATAATCTGCAGTTACAATGTACCAGTTTGAGTTTCAACAATTAAATGCCTTTTTTGTGGACTCCCGCTGCTATGTGAACTAGCTGTAGGCTATTAAAATAATGAGTCCGGACTGAGTCATCTGATCTCAGCCTTGGTGCAAAGCCTGAGGAAAAGGACTTAGCCCACAATTCCTAGTCTGTTTACCAGACTAAGACCAGACTGTTGGAAGCGTTACCCCATTCCCCCCCCCCCCCACCCGCCCCGGCGCTTGGCCGGGGGAAATGCGGTGTCACAGAGCCCTCTGCAGGCAGCGCCCGCCGCCCGCACCGCCCCGCATCCCTCATCCCGTCCCGCTGCCCCCTGCATCACTGTCCATCCCCATCACCTCGCATCCCTCATCCCGTCCCGCTGCCCCCTGCATCATCACCCATCCCCATCACCTCTCATCTCTCATCCCATCCCGCTGCCCCCTGCATCATCACCCATCCCCATCACCTCGCACCCCTCATCCCGTCCCGCTGTCCTGCATCACTGTCCATCCCATCACAGCTACCTGTCCCACCCCACCACCCCAAAACAAGTCACTTCGCCCCTTTATGAAGAGTGGCCTCTTCCAAAAAGACTCAGAAAGGTAGGCCAAGGTAAGGTGGGAAAGTATTCATCACAGGATGGCAGAAAACCCATGCCAGCAGCATCTGTGAATTTGGGGTGCCCTGAAGATCTCATTTTTTTCCAAATGTGGGTTTATGATGTCAGATGACACAAGGGAAGGGAACTCAGTGGACTAGATAGATTTCCTCAGCTTGCATGCCACAAAAATACCACAGATTTGGCCACACCAAGGATGCCTCACCAAGGATGCTTCAGATTACAATTTGGCCTCATGAAACCCATAAATATGGAATTCTCTGCCAGTAACAGTAATGAGGAACAAAACCTGAAGTCTTCCCCTGCTTCACAGAACCAGAATCATAGAATGGATGAATTTGGAAGGAATCATCTCATCCAATCTCCCTGCCTAAAGCAGGGTCATCCTACAGCACACAGCACAGGATGGTGTCCAGACAGTTCTTGGAGATCTCCAGTGAGGGAGACTCTGCAACCTGGCAGCCTCCCTGGCCAATCTGTTCCAGTGCTCAGTCACTCACACAGGAATGAAATTCTCTTTCATATTCAGGTGGCATTTCCTGTACATCAGTTTCTGCCCACTGCCTCTTGTCCTAAACCCTCCTCACCTTCAGAAAAACACCACCAGCAGTACCTGGCATGAAGGGAACAGGAATACCACCTGTACTCTCACACCCTCCAGAGGAATTCAAAAGCACTGTCATTCACTTTTATTTTCAATGACACAAAATGCATCCTCCTAATAAGTCAGTGTATAAAATACAGAAACACACTGCACATGCACATGGTGCTGTCTAAAGCAATAAAAAATACATATTTCAGGTTGAACTCCTGCTAGTGGATACAGGGACTGCTGTAATCTCCTCTAGTTTAAAGTTGGTTTGTGTGCTATGTAATTTATCTACCTCCTTGATATTTCTGCAGTTTCTGATCCTGTATAAACAGGTAAAGGGAAAATAATTAAATTGAAAACTTCCTCTAATGAATCTCCACAGTTTCTTTAGTAATCTACCATCATTGTTTCCAGTTACCACTCTGAAAAATATCTGACCTCTACCTTTTACACTTTTGTTCTTTACACTCCAATCACGTTTACACAAACCACCAATCCACAGTAGCATTTCTGGCATTTCTGCCTTGTTCTCCAACAACTTTGTTACACCCCAGAGACAGGCATATTCTCTGCATTACCAATGTCATTCCACCACTCTTTTTGCCTGTGTGCCCTTCTGATCTCAGCCCTCTCTGTTTCATACCTCTCCAGCTTAGGTCTTCTGCCCTGATTAGGAGTCCATGTCGTGAATTTAAGTAGCACAGTATTGCTGCTTGTACATGTGTTCATCTATATCTATATCTATATATATATACACACACTCACAGAGAGGTTCATGGATNGCTAGCCATGTCAAGCCTGATAGTGTACTCTATCCTATGATCAGGTTGAGCCTCCAACTCAAAATATGCCCTAATTGGAGCGCTACGAGCAGTAGCCCAAACCATTTCATACGAAGTAACACTAGCAATGATCCTCCTATCTGTTATTCTACTTAGCGGAGGCTACACTCTTAGCACCCTAGCAGTCACCCAGGAGCCACTCTATCTAATTTTCTCATGCTGACCTCTTGCCATAATATGATACGTATCCACCCTCGCCGAAACAAACCGTGCCCCATTCGACCTAACAGAAGGAGAATCCGAACTAGTCTCAGGATTCAACGTAGAATACGCCGCAGGACCATTTGCCTTATTCTTTCTAGCCGAATATGCCAACATCATACTCATAAATACATTAACTGTAATCCTATTTTTCAACCCGAGCTTCCTCGACCCCCCACAGGAACTATTCCCAGTAATTCTAGCTACAAAAGTCCTTCTATTGTCAGCAGGGTTCCTATGAATCCGCGCCTCCTACCCCCGATTCCGATACGATCAGCTAATGCACCTTCTATGAAAAAATTTCCTCCCCCTCACACTAGCCCTATGCCTCTGACACATCACCCATCCCCACCGCCTCGCATCCCTCATCCCGTCCCGCTGCCCCCTGCATCACCGTCCATCCTCATCACCTCGCACCCCTCATCCCGTCCCGCTGTCCTGCATCACTGTCCATCCCATCACAGCTACCTGTCCCACCCCACCACCCCAAAACAAGTCACTTCGCCCCTTTATGAAGAGTGGCCTCTTCCAAAAAGACTCAGAAAGGTAGGCCAAGGTAAGGTGGGAAAGTATTCATCACAGGATGGCAGAAAACCCATGCCAGCAGCATCTGTGAATTTGGGGTGCCCTGAAGATCTCATTTTTTTCCAAATGTGGGTTTATGATGTCAGATGACACAAGGGAAGGAAACTCAGTGGACTAGATAGGTTTCCTCAGCTTGCATGCCACAAAAATACCACAGATTTGGCCACACCAAGGATGCCTCACCAAGGATGCTTCAGATTACAATTTGGCCTCATGAAACCCATAAATATGGAATTCTCTGCCAGTAACAGTAATGAGGAACAAAACCTGAAGTCTTCCCCTGCTTCACAGAACCAGAATCATAGAATGGATGAATTTGGAAGGAATCATCTCATCCAATCTCCCTGCCTAAAGCAGGGTCATCCTACAGCACACAGCACAGCATGGTGTCCAGACAGTTCTTGGAGATCTCCAGTGAGGGAGACTCTGCAACCTGGCAGCCTCCCTGGCCAATCTGTTCCAGTGCTCAGTCACTCACACAGGAATGAAATTCTCTTTCATATTCAGGTGGCATTTCCTGTACATCAGTTTCTGCCCACTGCCTCTTGTCCTAAACCCTCCACACCTTCAGAGAAACACCACCAGCAGTACCTGGCATGAAGGGAACAGGAAAACCACCTGTCCTCTCACACCCTCCAGAGGAATTCAAAAGCACTGTCATTCACTTTTATTTTCAATGACACAAAATGCATCCTCCTAATAAGTCAGTGTATAAAATACAGAAACACACTGCACATGCACATGGTGCTGTCTAAAGCAATAAAAAATACATATTTCAGGTTGAACTCCTGCTAGTGGATACAGGGACTGCTGTAATCTCCTCTAGTTTAAAGTTGGTTTGTGTGCTATGTAATTTATCTACCTCCTTGATATTTCTGCAGTTTCTGATCCTGTATAAACAGGTAAAGGGAAAATAATTAAATTGAAAACTTCCTCTAATGAATCTCCACAGTTTCTTTAGTAATCTACCATCATTGTTTCCAGTTACCACTCTGAAAAATATCTGACCTCTACCTTTTACACGTTTGTTCTTTACACTCCAATCACGTTTACACAAACTACCAATCCACAGTAGCATTTCTGCCTTGTTCTCCAACAACTTTGTTACACCCCAGAGACAGGCATATTCTCTGCATTACCAATGTCATTCCACCACTCTTTTTGCCTGTGTGCCCTTCTGATCTCAGCCCTCTCTGTTTCATACCTCTCCAGCTTAGGTCTTCTGCCCTGATTAGGAGTCCATGTCGTGAATTTAAGTAGCACAGTATTGCTGCTTGTACATGTGTTCATCTATATCTATATCTATATATATATACACACACTCACAGAGAGGTTCATGGATACCCATATATCTATCACATGCATACATATGAATTAAATACATGTTTGTATATTAAATATATATGTGTATTCTTTCTCATTTTAACAGCCAAGTGAAAGCAGTTCTCTTGAGGGCCAAAATAATTAAATAATTTAAAAAATGTGTGGCCAAGATAGTATGACTTTCAGGGAGCTGTTATCAGGCAGCACATACCTAACAGAATTCAGCACACACAACAGAATTAGCAATTTGTGCAATTCCTGGCCCTGATGAAAGAATCTGTTTTGAAAAGAGGACCACAGCACTTACATAGACAGAAAATGTTCTAACCTGTCCTGTAATTTTCAATTTTTGAAACATTATTTAAACTCTAGACAAGTCTGCAAATACACCTTGAGAACATCTTAAAAGCTCAAAACCCCGAAAGTAAGAAAGGAGAAATGTAACTTTTAATTAAGATTTAAAATAACCATAATCAAGTGTGGTAGTGTCTGGCATGAATTTTGAATTTCTGAGGTTGTCAATAATGACGCATAATGCCACACATGCAAAACACTGACCTGCATCCCTTTCTGCTCCTGAAAATGTTGCCAAAAAGAGGGAATGTAGCAGATTAAGTTTAGCAACAGCCACAAAACACCACTACCACTATCTCCATTCTTCAGTCAGTGCCTAAGCCCCTGTGCCATAATGTCTTGCAACACATATTTAAATTTCAGTTTTATTTCAACAACCTGCAAAAACCTAGTCTAAGAAAATGCTTTAAATGCAAATTTCTGATCATCCTATGTAGATCCTAAGCCACACCAACAACCTCAGTGCAAATATTAGCCACATTTAATAGCTGGTCTGACCAACTACAGGGACTGGAAACCTCCATCCCTCTCAGCACAGTGGTTCCCACGAGTGTATGCTTAGTGGTTCTGTGATGGTCTACAAAATTACATTAAACAGCAGCTCATTAGAAGCCAGAGGGTAAAATCTGGTGCATTATGGCCTAGGAAAATACTGAGTGTTGACTCTGGTCTGCAAAACTGCCATGCTAGAGAACTACTTTCAGTCTGGGCTGAAAGGCACATGGCCAAGGTTTTTTCCCATTTCTGCCTCGAGCATCAGACATGAACCTGTATGAGGGCATTTCTCAGCTGTTTGTCTCACCTAAAATCCTGACCTGGGCCAAGCAGCCCCTTGGCAAGGGGCACTTGTCTCACATCAGCAACACCATGTAGAAAGAGAGAGCTAAAAAGCAGACAATTAAATAACTTTCTGTTGCTTGCTGGTCACAAAAACTTCACAAACTTTCCTTTACATATTAACATAGTACTCTCTTTGGAGATGAGGACTTAAAAAAATCGTTGGCATATTGATTTCCAGATTTAATTTTGCTCACAGGGGCGAAAAAGCTATTAAAGCCTTCCCACCCTTCTTTCTGCTCTGTCCACCTTCCAACTCTGCTTTGGCATATTCCTACCACTTAAACTACTTACCAAATACTGAGACTAAAGAGACACATGTCCTTTTCTGCTTTCCCCAAAACCTATGTCAAGCACCAGAGGACTAATTTTAAAATCTACAGACCTGGAAAACAACCTGTGGACTGCTATTAATGTAAGTCAGTAATGGCTACCCTTAACACTTTTCATCCATCAGTCAACATCTGTGGTAAAAAGCTTAAACACTTTCAATATAATGCACTGACACAAAACACTTTGCTTCTTGCAAAACTTTAAACAAGAGTTTTTAATCTTCAAATAATTTAATGCTCAAAAATGTTTCAAAAGCTGTTTCTAAGGCCAGCTACTTAACATCAATTTTTTCCTTCATTTCTCTATTTATCAATCAAACAAATTCTAAAGGCTGTTTTATTAAATGGATCAAGGTAGACCTCAGATCATGGTTCAGAATGGATTTGCAAAACCTATTTCATATAGAAATTATGAAATACAATGGCAATAAAAACTACACAATTTTTCCTGGAGCTAACTTCCTAGGAACCCTGAAAGACAGTTCTAACCAGTCTTTCACAGTGGAGGGGGACAAAGAAACTTTTTGAAGAAAGAATTATTTTTTTAACACCTGCAAATGCAAAAGTTGTGTGCTGATCTGCCTCCCCTTAATCATTAACTTTTTCCTTCAATGCTAGTGCCCTTTTCCTATCCAAGCTAATTTTATAAAATATTTTTTCATTTATGGAAGCAAATTTTTACTTCAACTGTCAATTTTCTATACTAAACTCTCAGCAGGACTAAACAATATAGGAACAGTGCTTTGCTACAAATCTTACTCAATAACTTTTAAGGCTACTAGGATTTTTTGGATGCTCAGGTAAGCTTGCCTCTTGCTGCAGACTACTTTCTCTTGAAAGGAAGAATTCTTAAATAGCCCTTATATAGAATTTTCCTATGTGAATTTCATGCAAACTCTCACATATAATCAACTGAAATACTTAAAACTCCTCTCCACCCCCTGAGTAACTCATGTCTATTGTGCTGCATTAATGGAGAGGAAAGAGCAAGAAAATCCTATAAGGAGGATCCATGCCTTTTTTAAAATGGGAGGCTCATAAAGGCCTGAATTTTAACAGGCTAAACTTGAATTTAATAAAACATATTAATTTTAATGACAAATATGAAAATGACAGTAATAAAAGTTATTAACTTAAATGCAAAAAAAAACCCCAAAACCCAGTAATTTTGGTATTTGTCTAAAAGGTCCATTTCTCCCTTAAAAATAAACAGATCCAGTCACTTTTCAAAAGCTGTTGAGTACTTATTGCAAAGCTGTCCAGCAATGACTCTAGCAACCCTAACTAAGATTTTCAGATTTATCAGAAATTAGGATGGACATTGCTGAATGTACTTCTGAGCCAAAGCATTCTTTATCCTAGAGGGGTCAAAAGACTAAATAGATGCAATATTTTTATTTGCTTTTGCTACAAATTATTGTAAAGCTCAAAAAAATTAAAAAAACCCAAAAAATGAAAAAACAAACCACCACTAAGAAATGTGTAATTGCAGTAAAAAACCTGTGACATTTAGCACCAAAAGTTAACCCTCCCTTATCCTCAAGTTTACTTCTTCCTTCCCCCTTAGGTAATAAACTCCACAGTGATAGAGCCTGATCTGTTTGCAGGGGTGACACTTGCTGGAGCTGCTCAGCACCATTTTTATCCTCATCTCCCACTGACACTGGAGTAATTGAAAACACTTGCACGAGGTGCTCAGCAGCTGGCAAAATCAAATACCATCATCAGCGAGCTTCAGCGCTGCTCGAATCCTGCAATGCGGCGAAACGAAACCATCAGGGTCACCCCGGCTCGTGAGTGGGAGCCAAGGTGAGTGGAGTAAGATGGGAGTGCTGCCACAAAAGGGCTCCATACTGAGGGTGTTCACATTCTTGTCAGCAGCAACTCCAAACAGCCCATGGCAACCTGGCGGGACAAGAAGCTGCGAAGATGGATCAGAATGTGCAGACTGGGCAGGATAGAGAAGTTAGGAGGAGTTAAGGTCCTTAAGGACAAAGTCCCATGGTAACAGACAAGGAGGGTTAGTTAAAACCCAGCTACTACAAGGAAAGTTCAGTGTTGAGAAATAGATAAAATGACATTCTGATTCCAAAGAGGTGTCCCTTATACCTGTCCCTCAATTATCAGGATTAGTAAGGCATTGCCTAAAGCTCATCTTAAAAACTACAGCATGTATGTGTGCACCCATGAGCTCAGTGAGAAAACTCTCTAGGTCATGATCCCTCAACTCTCCCAGTACCTCCCCAGCTGGAGGGAGCACCTCTGACCTGAAAGTGCACAACTGAAGAACACTTTGGTACACTGTGTGCCTCAGTGTACCAGACTGCCAAGGCAATGGCAGCTGCCTAAGAACTGGCACAGCTTGTGGGGCTGCACTCCCAGCACATCTCCAGACTGCTCCTCCAGACTCACAGGCTATTGCTGCAAATTCTTATGCACCAGAGTGTAATTTCAACAACACCAGTGCCTTCCTCAGTGAGAGCATGGGAAAGGACAGGTGATAAGGATTAAGAGAAAATAAAGTTTGAGTATTTTCAGCACAGCAAGGAAAGCCACACCACAGTCTCACAATTTAATGGCAGAAACATGAACATGGAAAGCATAAAACTTAAAGCTAACTCTGTAAGAAAAGAATCAAACCCCCTGAACACTAACCCTCCTGTCCCCCAACCCACACAACTCATGTAAGAGTGGAGGAGGGAAGCTACTCACAGTAATATTGGCAGTGATGAGCAGGAAAGAGCTAATGGAAGAAACAGAACACTTCAATCAGCCATGACATCAGGCTATCAAAAGCAATCTGGCTGTTATCACATTAAAAATCCATTCAAGTAAGCAAATAAAAAATAAAGATCAGAACAGAAAGCTCAAGACCCAGTTTACCAATGGATTAATGACTATCATTAGCTGGGAACACTCTAGAAAAACAATCTATGCAAGCTAAAACACTATAATCCATAATAATTGGTTCACTACTGAGAATGCTGCCTCTCTGCCAAAATCCAGGGCTAAACCAGATAGACATGTTCTGTTCATTTTCTTTCCAAGAGTTAATGCAGTGGTTGACTTGTCTTCTTAAGCCTTTGGCTATCACAGCAAATTAGAAATTGAAAAATAACTCTTCATAATTTTTACCCATTAAAAAAAGGAGTCCTCTCCAGAGCACACAAACACCACAACAGCCACAAAAGCTCTTAACTTTTCAAAGAGGAAATTAATGATCATTCACTGTGGATTATAAACATACATAAAGGCCCTTAAATTGAAATAAACAGAGGGATAACATTATCTAATGGATGGGAATTGGAAACATTCTGGCTTCAAATTAAAAAAAACCCAACACCTAGCTGACAATAAGGAAGATTTACCAAGTGAAATTAAGTCTTTCATTTGGCTTCAAACCAATATTGGATGTTTTTCTAGAATAAACTCATTGCATCAAATCACAAGTTTCAGAGTTCTCACTAGTGAGAGTTCTCACTCTATATTCACTCCTGCTGCAAATGAATACAATTCCTCTGCAGATGTGGGTGAGGGCATTTCCGTGCTCATGTTATGTCTAGGTAACCATAATGATCCATTCTGTACTACCAAGAACTTTGTAAACCTTGATACAGATATAATTGATCAGGGGCCTGTTCACAGCTTTTAATTGTGATTATCTCTCATCAGCCATTTCAGAGGGCTGATACTCCATGAGATGAGCAGGAAAGAACCACTGCACATTTGGGAAGAACTGCCTTCCATTAGCTACTGAGACCAAGTTAATCTTTCCAAGTCCCACCAAGTCATCTCCATGCAATACACACAAACCTCCTCATCCACCTCTCCAGCTCACTGTACTTCACTCACCTAATCTTGCTGCTTTCCTCCACTGATACTGCCCTTGATGTAGAGAGAAGGAATGAATTTGGCTAGTCTGAACTATCTCCTTGAGAAGCATCTCTCTCCTCCACTGATTAAAGAGGGAGGCAGTTCAGCCTTCCCTTGTCAGCCTAATCTCTATTTTCTGTGAACACCTTCTCAGTATCAACTACCAGATACTTTTCAACAAGATACCACTGAGCAGACAAGCAATCTTTCACGTCATGGTTCATTTTACTCTCTACATTAGCAGTCTCCTCCACATCCCCTCCAATTTTTATTACAAAATTTTGAGTTAATCTGCCAGGGAAATTGTACAGCAGAGGTAAGGTAGGATGGGGAAACCTGAAATTCTCAAATAACTTTTCAGGTAAAGTATTCAGATGACAAGCAGCATGTGTCACAACTCCTAAGAATCTACAGAGTTGGCCTCTGTAGGTCTGTGCTGGTAGAACACAGCTTATCCCATGAGACCACAAGTAAAAACTACTTTCCTGCTATCAGATACTCAGGGTAAAGTACTTACATAACTGTACAATACGAGGCCACATGTCTGTGCTTCAGGAAGATTTCAGAGAGCTTCCCTTAGCACAGAAGACATACAGTAAGAATTTTTGTTCCAGTTTGCTAAATTGAAGCCCATAAAAGGTGCATAATATCAATACTATAATTGTCTTCATATGGTAGTTCTTCACTGTCATCAAAAGACTCTGCTGTTACTGTAAAAACTAAAATTAATAATTAAAGCAATGGAGAAGTTTCTAGGTGCAGAACCTAGCCTTCTAAGAAACATGAAGAGAACAGTTGCTTTTGCGGTGGTTTTGTTCCACTTTTTCTTTCAATTGAAAACTTGGGGATAATCAATACAAACAGCTCAAAGAACCATGAAGTTTTAGCTCTCTATATGTCCTGTTTATTTCCACTTTGAAATAAAGTGCTTTCAAATATTCTGCCTATTTCACCATGTTGTTCTCAGTTTTGCAATTCTTAGTCAAGGAAATGAACATCACTTAGAAACTAGTAACTACATGTGGGTATAAACAGCTGAATCAGAACATACTTTTCCCACTCCTCTGTCATCATTGTCCAGGAATTAATGAAACAGCCCACAAGTGGTTTCTCTGTTGGGATAATCATCACTTCTGGGTCTCTAAGATACAATCTCATTGTATTCTTTAAAAAAAAAATAATAATAAAAAATAAAACCAGGACATGCAGAACTCTGATGAGTGCAGTGGGGAGGACTAATTTGAAATTTGTTATAAAGGTCAGGCTGAATCTGGGAAATTCTGAGTCTCTTCTCACATACACCAGTGAAACAGGGGCACACCTCTTACAGTGTGAGAGATGTCAGTGCAGAGAAAGGCAACTAATTTTAATTTCATGCTCACTGGAGAAAACCTCCCCTGATATCTCAAACAAAACTAGTTTCTATTTAATCTACTTGCAGGTGAGACTGCAATACAAGAATGCATCCAAATCTCTTTTCTCTACTCGTTGAACTCAAGTACAGAATGCTCTCTAACTGTGCTGCAGAAACACAGCAGGGGAAGGCAACACCAAATTAAAACAAGCAATTCCAACCAAACTCAGGGATAACTTGCCCACTGTTTTGTTAATTTTTTTCCAGAAATAACTCATTCAGCTGAGGTTTGGGTGTACCTGCAAGCCTGACATATACACCAGTGCCTTCCTCTATCATGCTCATTAAACCTGATGCATTTTCCTCATTTATTTATACACTTCTAGGTTTCCTCTGGCTCCTCAGTAGAGCAATTCGTATCTAGAATCCCACCGCCTGTAAAAGCAAAGACAACAAAGTCTACACAAAAAAAACTCACTACCTTCAATGGCAACAAACTTACTTCCCAAATAACAAGCAGTTTTGGGAAATTCCCTGGCCTTCAAGTCACGACTTGCATTGTACTAACAATGTACCTGCAGCATCATAATTTACTGCAAAGCCATAACAGAATCGAAAAAGAATAACTTGATTTATCTTTCCAATATTAATGGTATTATTTATATATTTAACCGGTAAGTAGATTTTCTTCAGGTCTTTCCTAAGTTTAAGGCTCTCTGTTTTCACTTATGGAACAGTCTACTGCCAACATTTTTTGGTATATTTGCAACTGCTGAAAAATGATGGGAAAATATAATTGCTAATATGCCTTAAGACTGGAATAAACACACGATGAATACTATTTTATTTAGGAATACTCATATTTTTCTTAACCTTTACAGAAATCTTGAATCATGGCATATTAATGAATTTTATTTGATTTCGCAAGTTGCAGAAGATGTCTTCTATCAAACTAAAATCCAAATTTACTGCTGACAATCCTTTACAATTCGTGCTCTGATAAGAAATAAAACAATTCTAACACAGGCTGCTCTAAGTTCATTTTAGCCTGATCCACTTCAACAGGTTTTATTTGGCTCTCAAATTTTAACCTTTTGCACTTTCAGGATTTGATTATTCTCATATGTTATAAATTGCATCTGGAGCTAGGCAATGATGTATCCATTTTCAGATCCCAAGTTCCTTCTCCACTTGTTCACGTGGTCCTCCACTTAGCCAAAATCATTGCAGGGTCCTCGCCACTGCCTAAGTAATTGGGCTGGCTAAACCAAAATCCATTTAAAAAAACCCCAAACCATTCATCCTTAAGGATTCCCCGAGTGCTTTTAAGAAAAATAAGAAACAGCTTTACATGGGAAACACATATCTTGTCTTGTAAACTCTCTCACCCAGTGCAGATAAGAGAACAACACAGGACAGGTAAGAGCACACTCTCAGGCTGTCTCTGTCCTCCCCATTTTCATCTCTCAAGAGCATCCTAAAACCACGTAACAAAACCTCAAACTTCAAATAATTCTACTCAGCCTCTGTGCAATTTCAGGTATAAATGTGAAAAAATATCACAACAAGCTACTTTTATGCACTTTATTAGTTTTACTGTTTTTTATCCTTCAGCATCTTTATTATCGGCCACAGCCTTGTGATAACTGAAATTCTGCTTTGCAAATGAGACGAGGTGAATGCTTGTAAAAAGTCACTAAAGAGCTGGAAACAAGGTATAGGGTTCTGTAGCCATTCTTACATTTTTTCACTTTGCCAGTCCCAAAGAAAATGGCAAAATTACCTGCTCCTATAAGCTATTCTTTCACCGTAATGCTGTCTTTCCATAATGTTAAATTGTGGCAATTAAAAATTTTACTAATGCCTCCCATTGCATGAACCTGTTTTTTCATAATGAAACAGCCAAAATGAATGATGTTTTTAATGTCAGGTCCCAAACTCAGTCCCTGTAGATGCAGTACATGCACTACCATGGGGCCATTCTTTTGAAAAGTATCAGGCTACAAGAAGTCTCCCCCAGGTGTGGGCAGGATCTAGAATCCATTGGTTGTCCCACCAGTAACTTGTGTGTTATCAGGAGTGGGAGACAGATGTCCATACCATGACCAGGCACCTCATATGGATGTGGAAATACAGAATAATTAACACTAACCAAATTATGTGTATCTGCTAGCATAGCTTTGCTGCAATTCAGTAGTAGTATTTAGGTTAGTGACATTAAAAAACACAGAAAACTTCTCCATGATGTGTTTGGAATTCCAAATATGATGAAGTTAAGTCTGTTTTCGTGCATTTCAAAGCTAATGCTGAATTTTAACATGTTTATGGTTTCCGAAAAATCAGGCTCATTCTCTAGTATACTTTGGATTCAGCTAAGAGATAATAGTTGAATATTTATAATACTTACTAATAATACTTATTTTTCCTGGACATCACCTTTTTCAAACTAGCTCTGTCAGAACCCAGGACATTCCTCTGGTTGTCCTGGATGATTTGAAACCCTGGCAAGGGGCTCAGAGACTTTGGCACAGAGTCAAAAACACCTGTGCCTTCGATTTTAGCCCATGGAAAAAATTACCAACTTCGTGTGAGGATTTACAAGCCACAAGAGTTTGAATAGAGTGATAGTTAATCTGTCACAGGGTTAAAAAGTAGAATTTCAGGGTTTTAGAATGGGGGTTCGAGAGGCAAGATGGAGGAATCTGGGTGTGTCCTGTCCTTCTTTTTCTTCTTGTCCTCCATCTTCTGCTGTGATGGTGACACTTTCTAATTGGTTTAGAGCAGAGACAGACTGTCTAACATAGGTGATAGGTATTGGAAAATTATTGTAAATGAAGTACACGTAGTTCTTAGTATAAAAAGTTAACTCCACCCTGAAGGCTGGGATTGTGCCTCAACCCAACCTGCTGAACAGACCTCAGCAGGTCAGAGGAAGAATGTATTAGATAAGGAAAAATAAACAACCTTGAAAAGCAGAACTGACGAATCTCTACCTCTTTGGTTGCGGGGCTGGGAGAAAAAGACTTTCTAATATCTTGGGAGCCATCAAAATCATCAAAACCCGAGATAGCTCCATCTCACTAAAAACTAACAGAAGCCTCTGCTGTGCTGGTAAAGATAACCCAAGTATCTCTTATCCTGCTCCTACCTACCCCTCAGCCTTGTGGTAGGCACTCAACTGCCCAGGCAGGGAAATGTCTTTTAATTAAGGCTTGTAACCCCAAGTGGGGTAGTCCTATATCTTAAAAGAGTGCAGTAAAGGGATCTGATAAAGGAAAAAGAAAAAAGAGAAGAAAAAAGAGAGAGAGAGAAAGACAGGAAAAAAGAAAGACCCATCATTATGTTATCAATAATAAGTGTGAGAAGTCAATGTCACTATTACTGAATAATTATTGAAAAGTAATTATTGACATATAAATACTTTCAGTGTCACATATTATTTCATATGGTTCTGAGAAATCCTTAAAAACATTAATGCTGATAATCCCTCTTTAGCAGCTCTCCCTGGATGCAGCCTCTGACTCTCCTGCCGTCCCTATGGAGGTGATGGTTTTGCAATCCCCTTGCCTGGCCCAACTCCTCGCAAGGCAAATTGTTCCACCTTTCATTCCACACCAACCTGCCTGTTCTCACCACTGTCTCTTCCCAGCAGAAGTGTTTGTGTGCTTGTGGGCGAGCTGGAACATGGACCTGGTCCAAGTGAAAGCTAACCCAACCAAAACCACGTCAGAACCACAAAGTCAGCACACAAACGAAACAGGCAGCCTGAACAGGGAGAGGCAATCATCCCTTTCTCCAGCAGCACCAAGTCATGCCAAATGAAAGTGATGACAACTTCAGACTGACTTGCCTCATCACAGACACTTTCCACATATTCCTCAAATTATTTTTTTGCCTAAGTCTTTCCATTGCCTGTTCCCATTTGCTAGTTCAGACATTGGGCTGGACGTACACCATGGGAGCAATTTCTGAGATACATTTGAGAAAAGGAAAGGACTTCAACTGTGCAAAAACCGAAAAGCTATTTGTCACCCCGTCATTTCCCAATTGTGAGTCCACTACCCATCTAGCCTAAATTAAAAAGCTCTGTAAAGAACAGAACTAATGAAGCTGGATTTCCTAAGGACATACAAACCACTTCCTTCAAATTCCTACTGCAATAAACACCAGCTCCTCCTGTGTCTTCTGTAATTCCATCCTCTCATCTTCATTTTCCTGTGACCCACTCCCCTCCACATTTAGACCCAGATCTTCTTTCATAGTGTTTATAGATGTTTCAACCACAACTGTAACCTCAGACAAATGTCTAAATATTCACTGTAACCCGCTGACTTTCGATAGCTACAAAGTTCTCTGAAAATGAGGCCCATGCAAAGGCATATACAGTGGGGTCCTTCCACCTCTAGTCACTTTGGAATCTTTATATGAACTCACTCATGGCTGGTATTGAACCCAGAATCCCACCAACCTTAGCCAGTACCCCTGGGAAAACCTTCTGGGTATAGGCTGGGATTTGCACTCAAGCCAGACCTTGGCTGAATGCAGGGAAAAGTTTAAACCTGTGCAATTTTCAGCTGTGGAACTGGAGTGTGACAGCAACTAGGAGAAACCGTCAAGGTATACCATGCCTGAATCCACCACCCATGAACTGCCTCTGTGATGGAAAAAAAAAATCAAAAGTTCGTGTAGGACAAAAAAGTCTAATTGGAATTTTTTTGTTTTTTTAGGAAGCTGAGCCTGAGTGGCCTTGAAACCAAGCAGACATGTAGGATGACTGAGCACACACTGTCCCTCTAGCAGGTCACACGTGTCGTTCCTCAAAACCGTGCAGTTCACAGGTGGTGGAATTTGGAGGCACCAGGGGACACAGAGGAGACTGTGGCTTAGCCACACCACACTGCACACATCTACACATCATCATGGAGAACACTGTCCTTTTCTCTGCCTTTCAGCTGCCTCTAAAGTGATATGAAATAACCAAATCCAATAAACAAGTTAAATGATATATCATTATTCACATGTAGGTGTAGAATTCTTACACTGAGAGATAACAAAGTAATAACATCTCTCCCCCAAGTTTTCTACCAAACTGTTATTTAAAAAGACATTTCCATGGTTAAAAAAAATTTAATACATTACTATTACACTAATACCTATTATCTAACATGCAATTTCAAGGGCAAATTTTTAACAGAGCATTTAAGATGCTTTCTTAGGAAGTCTGGGTCTTTGATGTTAAATTTATGATCAGTCATTGCTTGACAATTGTAATTAATATGCTAGGTGATTTTCTGACTTGCTGTTCTAAGAGACATTATTATTTGTAGTCTGTCAGTGTTACACATAAATTATGAGCTATGTTCACCTGTAATAGACTGAAATGAAACTTCAAAAATGACATTTATTAAGAAAAATGAAAAAGTCCTTTCCACCATGAGAATGGATATATCACACAGCCTGAAGTAGAATCGGAACAGAAAAAAGTTTAAGTTATGTATTTTGAAATACCTGCCTGCCAAAAATAATTACATGCTTAAAAATAGATTACTCCTTAGTTGCAAGGTCTCATAAACCGGGCAATGTCATGCACGATCAAGGAGGAGTTTTACACACACTGTAATTTTTTTTGCCTGCTGAACACTGGCACGCAGTCATTTTTCAAGACAGTGATGCATATTAGTACATCAAGAAAGATCTCCTAAAGGAATGAAAAAAATTACCTCCCTGAAACAGAGCATGAACTATTGTAAGAAAATCCCTGCGCACATAAGAGATTTCATCTTCTTCTAAAAAAAAATTTAGAAAATAAACCTACTCTTGTCTTTTCATTAGAAAGCTATACTGAAGTTTAAGATCTTGTATAATATGAAATCTCAAGTTTTAGATCTTGTAAAATATGAAATTTCAAATCAGAATGAATCAAGACAAAACCAGAAGTTATTTAAACCAGATACTTGCCAATCTTGTACCTAGATAGGAAAAGCATTGTGTGGAAGAACATGATCAAACTTTTACTAGGTATTAATCTGCAGGTCTAAGACAGCCAAATATTCTTCAAAACTGTTGACCATTATGTCTACAAAAAAAAAAAAGGTGTGCACATGCTAGGCAAATGCATTTAAAAATCCTAAACCTTCAAGGGCTTTCAGTCAATAACACAAGTAAATGGTGGAGAATAGGCAATGTGTACTTTGCCAGGTAACAAACAAAGTGCTTCTATTAATTTTTTTTTAAAAAAGCCATCAAAATAAAACAAACAACAACAAAAAAAAAAAAACCATATGAAATGCCTGAATAAGTGCCATGAGTCTATATTACTGGAAACGTCTAGGTATGCCAAGTATCCCCATAGTTAACTAGCTTCAAGTGAGAATCCAGAGGAAGAAACTGCAGCTCTGAGGTTCCTCTGCAGAGCACTCCCGCTAGTGGAGGGGAGTGCTCTGAGTCTGGGTGTCCCCAGCCCTAACACACACACTGCAAGGGCAGAGAAGAGAAGCAGCACCAGCTATGATAACCATATACTAGCAGGTCATGGGGAAAGGCATCCCTTAAACAAGGAGTGAATCCTGGTTTTACCCCCAAGTGTGGGGTCATCCACAGGTGAGCTGTGTGGGTCAGCAGGAGTTTTGCTCGAGCTGAAGTGTGGATGTACTCAATCACTATGTGTGCCTTTAAGTGTAATGTAATAGTGTGGTGTTTTAAATTTCTGAGAAAAAAATCGTGGATTGGAAAAAAACCCACAGTTTTAGGCAGACCTAGGCAATTAAGAACACCTTCAACTTAAGTAAGTACTCAAACTGTGACAGCTTAAAAAAGCCTAAACCAAAAACTTAAACTGAAAAGACCAAAGTGAAAACTAAACCAGATTTTGTTCTTCCCATATTTCAGCCTGAAATAAATGAAAACACCTAAGTATAGTTAAAGTTTTGTGCCAATTTTTTGGTTTGCTCCCATGAGAAAACCTAACTTTAGTCCTTCCAAGTTTTAAACTAATCAGAACATTTTGACAATTTTAGTTTGGAAAATATGAAGCATACACAGTTCCAGGGAATAACCTTGTAGGGCTTTTTTTTTTTGTTTTGTTTATATTATGCAACCAACTTTGCCTCATGCATTTATATCTGAGTTTGGAGCAAGGGAGTCTGTATCTGTCATTGCTATCCCTCCCTGTCTATACATTACTCCTTCCCTTGCTCCTCACATGCAACCCAACAGGGCATAGGTACAAAACAAAAATATCCATCTCAAAGGAAGCTCTGGGCAAACTGCAGACTGAACCCACAGAATCTCTCCTCTTAATTCTTGTACTGTTTTTTGCTAGCCCACAGTCTTGGGGTTACATTATTTGCCCAGGTTGTGGAGACTAAAATAGGAGCGATAAAACCCCTGAAGTCACAGATGCCAAAAGAATTACTGTAAATACCAGGGCAGTAAAAGTTTAACCAAACAGTCTCAGATTAACAAATACGTCTGCAGCTTTACTACTACTGATAGCATTATTGGTACTGTAAATATGTAATTATTTTTTCCTGGTTTTAAAAGGTTTAGACTTTCAATTAGCACAGCCAATGCATTCAGCCTACAAAAACATGTCTGTCCAGATTGAGGATATTTTTTTTGCACACTTGTGGACAAGATGTTGGCTTCATTTTACAACCAACATCTTGTCCACATCAGGGGAGCGTTCTCACACAGACATGCATACCATGTGGGCTACCTGCTGAGTTTTGGCAAGCTTGGCAGGCTGCAGAGCATAAAGGGTAGGCAGTTGTAGTGGAAAAAACCTTCATGGGAATTTTTTTTTTATGTTGTGAAAAAAGAAATAGGGAAAAAAAGCAAACTGTTTCCCAATGAACCACACTGTGAGCTGGCATAAGGAAGATAAGGGCAGGAAATTAGATGTAAAACTAGTGCATAGGTCCTTTAACAGAGAAGGCACTCTCTAAGTTGCCAATGTGACATACACATTTCTTTTCTAAAATTCAGTCACTTTTTTTCTTTTTAATTAGCCATATGGAAAGTTGAAAGACTTGTGAACTTACAGCATCAATCCCACATGTTGAAGTTAATTTTAGAGAGGTTTTACTCGATCTTGTGTCTTTAATTTATTTTTATATTCACATTTATACACCATTAGACAAAATAACACATGTAGAGCAAGATATACCTTATGCTATGAGCATAGTTCAGTATTACCTAGTTCTTATATAAAGGTGCTAAAGTGTTTCAAATTAGGAAATTAAGTGCACTCGACAAGCGGTTATGTTTTAGTGTTCCACCTTGATAAATTTTACAAATATTGGTGTAGCCAACTATTCTTAGTTTCCTGGTATGATCTCTAAAGGAAAGCAAAATAAAAACGACTGAAGCACTAAAAACAGCCACTGCCAAAAGAAAAAATGCAACAGCACCACCTAAGGCCCATCGAAGACAGTGCAAAAAGTCACAGAGGTTTTACAGAACCCTTATTCATATTTATACAGCTGTAACATGCATTATAAAATTGTAGCATGGCATTTCTTCATGCCTTGAGTGTTGGCTAACCAATTCCTTATACCTATTTATTCACATTTGGATTTCCATGCAGTTCACAGTACTGTGTGAATCAAAGGTTCAACTGTTAAATACATTTAAACTCCTCATTCTTCCACTCTGAAATTAAGTGGTATTGTATTTCAAACACATAATGGGGAAGAAAATTCCTACACCATTTTAAACTATTGTGACAAATCCTCTAGCCTAGTTGCCACTGGCTTTGTTCTGGTGCACACAAGTGCCCCCTGGTGCAGAATTTGTATTTTCTACAGTAACTGAAGCATCAAGGTGACTACAGCTTCAAGGGAAGAACTTTCTTCTAGTTTCCAGCCTCAGAAGATCCATGAACAAATTTATAAACATTTGTTTTGCTAGCTATGTGAGTCTTTACTTTGAATAGTTCCCTTCTCTGCTTGTTTACTATTCATACAACATTTTAAAAAGCTAAGCTGTTCTCTCCTAGCCTTGGCTAGCCTATAAAGGAGAGCTAACCTCTGACATGACTTTATTCCCTTTGCTATACACCCTTTGCTGCCCTACACCCATCCCAAACAAGTCACAGTGCTCACTGCAACAGCCCTGGCCTAACCTCCACTGGAAGTAGCTCTACCAACACAATCCCATTTGGCCTTTTTTGACTTGCCCATTTACATCAGTTGCTATGCTATGGGATGACTGAAAAGTGTTCAGTAATGTGATTGAAGTCTGTTCCTAGTGAGGAATACAAGCATGCTTGAGTTGCTTTTTATTTTGCTCTCCTATTCTTTTATAAGGAATTATAATTAATCATAACCTATGGTACTATATAAGTTTAAGACTTCATCAATTAATCAGTGACCGCTACAGAAGACAGAGAAATGTTATCTCCTCATTTGACCTGCTTCTTCCCTTGTGTCTAAATTAACACAACATTACCAAACCAAGTGACCTTTCTTACAAACACACATGTAAACGATGTCACCATTTTCACAGAGTTCTGCTAACGTAAGAGCTGTATTATTAACAGAAGATCACGACGAAAAGGGAGGCTGGCACTGCATTTGCTGCCAGTACTTGTACAGAAAAGATTTTGTGTGTCACTCAGCTTGTCAGTTGTGGAAGCTGATGTGGTTAGAAACAGCACTTACAGAGGAGATGGCTGTATGCAGAAAGCAAAGTCACTGAGGGCATCCCTTCTCACCTCTGCTGAGGGAGGTGAACATAATGCACCGCTCAGGAGTCACAGGCCACTCATCTCACACCACAGCTCTGGGAGCTGTTGAGAAAGGGTCCCTTAACAAGATGCCCAGGACACAGGTGTTTAGATCATGCAGGTTTGATCTATAATACTTTCTTCATTGCTCAGGCACTCAGCAACCCTCTCTGCCTGCCCTCCTTTATCCTTACCTGACAGATCTGAACCTAGGAAACAGCAGCCCAGAGGTTTTGCAGGGTTCAGAGCTGCCAGGCTTCCAGGGAGTGGCCTCCCTTCTTTTTCCTATTTTATTCCAGGCACAACTCCAGCTACTGTCCCTTGTAGTTAGACTGTGAAAGGAGCTATTTGAAAGCAAATTCCTAAATAATGCCCTCTGAGCAGATGCGATTCCCAACCTGCCTGCAAACACAGCTCTTTCACTGTGCAGAATTTAGGCTCACACCTCCCCAGGGTTTGTTTACGTTATCAACACAGAATTAATAATACATTAACAATATTAATTGGACAAATCTGCCCCAGACTTGGGCAGGGTAGTCTGCTGGGTCCATAGAAGCTGTATCTTATGTTAGTAGTCCTCAGCTCTCATTGCAGTTGGGCAAGAGTAACAAACTGCTCACATGCTGCAGTCAACCCACTGCTCTGCTCTCCCAGCTGGCCTTCAATTTGAGTTTTAATATCCTGTGGCCCCAAAATTACAGTCTCTCACACAGTGTGTTGCTCTCCCCCAGCAAGGCTGAATGCTATAGTTATACACACTTCTGCCCCCTGCTACTTAAGTGAGGTAGCAGGACAATTAATTACCTAGAAAATTAATTATGATAACAATAATAATAATTGTAATAATAATAACAATGACATTCATACAAGTAATACAAAAGGTTCCATTTTTCATTGGTTACAATCAGGTATTTCAAAAAATTAAAGACTAAAAAGCTTTCATTAGGTATACCATGGAAAATAGTGTCATAGAAATTTCAAGTGCCTGATATGAGAGACCTGATTAATAAAAGAGAGATTCAAGTGCTTTGCTCCCCACAAACAAGATGCTTCATTATTGATGAACCTACCAAAATTAATAATTGTCATGACTTCAACAGGAAACATTTTCTAACTCTGCCTTAGAGTCAATACTGAGGATTTTTGCAATTTCTGAGCTTATGATACAGGCAGAAAATCTCTTCAAAAAACACGGTTGTGAGTATCTGTTTAGAAAACAATCTATACTCAAAGGTTACTGAAGACCTTTAGTTATTGGAAATTATCTACTTACTTTCTGGAAATGAAGTAATACTTCAAAATATTTTACTTTTTTTTTACAGTTACTATATATATATATATATATTCCTAATATTTTGTAAAATATTACTTTTTAAAGTATCTTTCATCCACACTTCATTCTCTCAATTTCTATTGAACGAATTCCACAGTAATTGCCCTCCTTAGGCAGATGTACTAGAGTCCTATCATTACAAAAAAGGACCACAAACTCTATTTCCAGAACCAAAATAATGAGTTAACCACAAATGCTGCCAAGAGAAAAGTGGAAACATCACCCACTCTACATGAAATATTCAATGGCAGAAAGCAAATCAAAAAAACAACTCCCAAATGCAAGGCTGCTAATATCTCAAAGCTCTCATTTTTTCAGCTGAGACTTCACAGTATTCAGCTGTAGATATTTCAGTAATAACAAAATACTTATTTAAAGTTCTTATAGGGATAAACAGTAAGCTATGGTCTTGTAGCAGAAAAGGACACCAACATAACAAACACACCACCTTAAAATGGCTGCTGAAAGTACTAAAGAGATATGGAATGCATTACTAAGAAAATGTATTCTAAAGGTAGCTACTGCATTTCAGCATCTCTTGAAATTTCTTTTCTAAGACAACATACATCTATTAATTGTTCATCTTTGCAGTACCTTTTTTTTCCAGGCAAACATACTATGTGCATAAATGCTGTTCTCATTTGATTTTGTATCCTTCAAAAACTATAGGTGAATATGAAAGTGCTGGATCCTTAACATACTAGTTTGTAAATGGATTTCAAAAACTGTTTCCCAAGTTGCATATTTTAATAAAGAGGCTTCTTTAACTAAATGAAAGCACCATAAACTCTCCATGTGTGAACCAAAAACAAGAGCTGTGTTAAATTAAAAATGCAGCATCTTACTAATCCTAACAAATTAGGACTGCCTTCAGAACAGAGTATTTCTTCCTTTAATATGTCAAATTATTACAGTGGTGATATGAATGGAACAGTCAAGCTAAATCAGCTTTTCAAAATTAATATTTCTTTGCAATCAATTTGCAATTTAAAATTTAAACAGATCGTAAGTATAGACACTCCTGCACAGCATTATCTCCTTTCATAAAAAAGCTCATTTCAGAGATATGATCTTTTTGCCAATACTACATGAAATTAGCATGGGAAGTATTGGAAGAAAACATTTCTTAAGTACAGCTTGGCCTATATTTTTTTTTTTTTGTAAGGCTGCACTTAATCTTTATTCTTCCATAATCAGTATTTATTGTGTGACCCTGACAGCTTGCTACTGCTGTGATAAATTATCTGGCTCAAGTCAGATTAAAAATGCAACCCTGAATTCTAATTATCTTGGCAGATCCGCTTAGTAATGGCGTTTCTTGTCAATTCTGGAATCACAGCATGGGTGTCAATTGCAACAAATGCCCCAGCCCCTCTCTGAAGCAGGCTCCCCAGAACGCTTTCGTATCTGCCATATGTAAATCTCAGATGCTCTGTACCCTTGGTGACCTTTTATTAGCAAACTGACAAAATGATAAAGCTAGTCATGGCAAAACTCCCACTACTGCACAATTATCTGCTACAGTTCCAGTCCGTGGGAGATCAACAAGACATTGTTAATTGTGATGCATTTCATTGACTTCCCCTGCTAACAGACCCTACAGGTCACCCAAACCGATAGGACTAGGCTTTTATTTCACATCAGAAGGGGATGGCAATGTAATTTTGACCCACAGGAGAGTTCCTTTCTTTGGTTTTCCTTTTCAGTAAGACGCCTATCATTTGTTTTTAAAAAGACTCATGAAATTATTTAGAGGTATTTCTATCACACAGATAAACAGAGGCACACACAGACACATGTGTGTATATATTATATATATGTATATTTTAAAAAAGGTTTAGAAAAGCATGATCTGCTTCAAGAACTTACAAAAGTGACATACACCCCACAGAGGAACACCAGTCTGATTGAAACTTCAGAGAATTCCCTCCCATTGCCTCACCATGCTGCAAACCTTTATCAGGACTGAAACCCTTCAGGTGAGGACTGGATTCACACTTCAGCTTTGGCAACTCACTGAGGCACACAAAAATAACACAGGTAGATTCCAAAAGCATGAAAAACAAATAACCTTTTCATCCACAAAAAAATTATCCAATGGAGTTAGGATTCCACAAATTACTTCCACCTGTACATGCAGGTGTTTTGTACATAAATACAGTTCAATCTCGAGAATCTTCCTGAAAACTTATGACATCGTGCAGTGTCTCCATTAAAATTTTATACACCTATTAGGCTAACAAGTAAGGTAGAGAGAGAAAGAAGCTGACAATTATTCAGCACGGTTCAGTCTTCCTGCTCCCTCAGAGCTTTCCAGGGACCCCTATGTCAGAATAGCATCCAAAAAGTTTACAACACACCCTCATATATTGCACTAGAGATTTAAAACTGGAAAAGTCTGCTCTGATTTTTCCAGTAGTCTCTCCATTCCAGCTACCTTCTGGCTGGCTCGAGTTGATAAAAGCATCAGGCTCTGCAGGACACAGTATCAGTCAAAACCCTGTCATGTGTGGAGCTGATGTGTATTGGCTTTGCAATGCAGTTTATTTCTGAAAGCACAACTTGGCCACTAAAAGGATTGTCTCAATTGCACACGAGTTATTTGGGGAGTGCATGCAGAGCTACAGTCTTGATACCAAGGATATGGCTGTTTGACCAGTATGAGAAAGAACCACACTATGATGATAAGGGGCATTCAGGGCAGATATTCTTATGTTACTGACAACTGGTCCTGTGTCATCAGCTCCTGCAAAAGAGATGTGTTCACCATGGAGAAGAGAAAAATAAGAGAAAAAAAAATACTTAGTTCAATCAAATCCCATATGCATTTCCTACTCTAAACTGAATAGAATTCATGTCTTCTTGTAGAAAGGGAAAGACTGATGAATTCTTTGAACTGATTTCAAAGTGAATGATAAAAAGGTAGACTATGATATCCTTTCTTATCCTAAAGAGAAGCAAATGAAAAAAAAAGCTTACAGGGCAGACAGAAAACCTATTAAACACAAGAAAAAAAAAGACCCAAAATGTGGACAATGAATACTTCAATCAAGATGTGGAATTCAGAAAAAATGCTAACACAAGAAAAGTCCATTGCTACATTTTTGTCTGCAGCCATATTTGGAATGGTCACTGTGTCCAAGGTAATTCTCATCTCTGCAACCATGTTCCCTGCCTGGGTTCTTCTTACCTTGTTTAATTTTGAATTCACAAATGACTTATGGCACCAGCAACTCCAGTATTGAACATCATAATGGACTGACAACCAATATTGACACTCATGAAGCGAACCTAAAATACTGCCCAGTCCTGCACATTATTTTAAAGTTAAGTTCCTTGCTTGGTTAAATGATTTCAAATGCTGTGAAACAAATTCATCTTACTATATATGAAAAACGTGTGAAGATTGTATCAGTTTATAAATCAAGAAGATGGAACAAATTCAAATGTCTATATCAAGTTGCATAACATTCTTCCAATAACATATCCTCTGAAACAGTCCCACAGCAGAGAGGAATATTTGGTTCAGACGCGACAGCTCTCTGAAGTGAAGCATGAAGTTTGCAATTCCAGCTGCAACTGGGATGAAATAACTCAAAAAATATTGGAAAAGAAGTACAAGAAGCCTTGAAAGAATATATTTCAGCATGGCATTATTTCTTATTTCTTAAGTGAGTTCTGTGTAACGACCTGATCTTTGTGCCAACAGTTTGTCAAATTAGTACAGTAAATACTGTAATCAAGTTTTTCACAAGTTGCACATGGCCTGATTTTCTTTCAGGCTGCACTTTAACCCTTAGTGATCATTCTTTAAGAGTACTCATTGTTTCCTCACAAAGAAAATGTTCTTGATTGCTCTTTAATGGTTGTCTAATTGCTTCCTTTGCTGAGCTACAAACTAATTTCTGTAGCTTTAGAGGCTGAACACCACCTGGGAGATTCACACCATTTTGCCTTCTAACTTTAACCCGGAATATCTCTTTGTTCTTTGGAAGCTGATCTAGTTACTGCAGTAATATTACAAAATTTCCATTTACTTCAGTATAGCTGACACAAGAATATTAGATACTAAAAACCATTCAGTATGAAAGAAATATCAAAATCATATAATTAGTCATTGAAATTATATGGGTCTGGAAGTTTGGCACCACAGATCTGACTAAACATACTATCCTGTTCCCATTTCTCTTGTACTTACATACATTTCAAAGAAATAATGAAAATGCTTTTGATTTAAATCCACACATAGTGAAGAGAAAAATTTGTGCAGCAAACTAGTTGCATCAATTAAAATATTTCTACCGTCAGGCCACACTCAAATAAGGTTTCAATTTGTATTCCCTTAAATATGAGATTACTGAAACCATGTTTGGCATCAAGAAGTGCAGATCTGTCCAGAAAATACCATGCTGTTCCCCTGGCTGCTTGATTTATTTTTCATAAACAATATGCTGTATACATCCAACATGGCTTGTATTCCACAAAATGCATCTCAGGCAACAAAATCTACAGTGTCGGCTCTGCAGGACGAGTTCTTCATTTAGACTTCAGCCCCATTAGCACAGCTCCACTGGCTCTCCAATACAGCATCTGTGCTCTTACACAAGAAGCAGAGAAGGGAGGGGGATTCCTCAGCTGCAGAAGTGAAAGCCAAAAGAGCCAGAACTGAAAGAAGGCAGTCCTTTCTGGTTTACTGCTTCCTTTCCCCTCAGTAGCACAGCACATATATAAAAGTTTGCCTTTGACCCAACTCCTCCCATGCTGCTGTAAGACCACACACCCTCGCCTGAAGCTTGTGGATAGAATCCCACTTCTGCCAAGGGATGGGGTGGCTACATACCAAAGTGAGAAAAAAAAAGTTTTATAGCAAAATGCTGCATTTGTTAAGCTCACATGCCTGGGAGAACATATGGCTCTTAATCCTTCATGTTTTTTTAAACTATTAGTGATATAGTTATTAAAATACTTAGTGGTCACATCTGTAATTGAGATGAATTCCACTGAAGGCATAAACTGACCCGGTTATGTGAGCTGCTCTTACAGCAAACTCTCAGAGGCACTACCCAAAGAACATTCCTCATGCAAACTTGGGTTGATCAGCAACTGAATGTTTGGTGTCTCATACTCCAACTTCTGGTGTTTAACAACAGTCAGACACACATGACAGACAGCTAGGCACCTACACCTGTCTGTAGCTCCTTTTTTTTTTTAAATTTTTTTTTTTTTTTTAATTAGGTACAGCATTGCTACAATGCTATGTCCTAGAAAAGGACAGGTCAGAAAGAAAACATCTTAGCTCAGAGCAAGCAACATAGCACAGCAGCAACAAGGTAATCACACAGCCTTGCATGTAGTATGATGGCAGGCAGCAGGCTGAGTGAATCCATTAAATCCATCTACACAGCACTCGTGAGGACTGATTTGGAAGAGTTTGTCCCCTTCTGCAACCCCAGCAAAGAGGCAAAGCCATAGATGGGCAGCAGGGAAGCATGGCTGAGGCTGCACCATGCAAGATGTGAAGAAGCTGAGCAAGCTGGCTGATTTTGTCTAGCTAGAAGGTTAAACCAGGCTCTCCTCAGAGATGTGTACACATCAAAAGGGCAAAAGTCAATCTAAAAAAGTTTTTTAGCAGAGAAAAATCTCAGTTTTATATAGACAAAGAAGGTTTCACAAGAGCACCTTAGCACTGGAAAAGGCTGCCTAAAGAGACAAGATTCTAAATCAGTCTCATCTAACTTTGAGGTTAACCCTACTTAGGGCCAGGGGCTGAATGACAAAACCTCTTGGGATCCTTTCCAACCTAAATTATGCAGTGTCTACAAGAAGGCAGATATCCATCCTTCCCTAGAGGAAAAAGACCTTGTCTTCACATCTCCCTCCCAATAACATTTATTTATTCAATACTGGATCTCATCTTAAAACCAACATATTAGAACTCAAATGCCTAAAATACAGAAAGAACAGTCCTAGAAAAAAACTCTTTAAAACTTCCACTATATTCTTCAATGTGTCAAGAGCCCCAGCTTCCTGCTAATGTTTGTGGAATGGGATTATCCAGGCTCTAACAATTACTCTATCAAAACAGAGCTCCTCTTTGATGTTAAGTAGTTTAAGATCCCCATATGGAAGGCAAAAAAAGCTCAGCCCACTCTGCTAATGTAAAATGCTACCTAGTGAGTGACTAGTGCACATTATTTTCTTAGCACTGTACTCCTCCTCTGCGGTTTCATTATGTGACGTTTTCATTTATTCCAATATAAAGCTAGTTTCAGAGTATTCAGAGTTGTAACACACAGACACATTAATCACTAGCCTAATACATGTCCTGTGTAGTAGCTTTATTATCTTTTCAAAGCAGAGCTGTAAAAACAAAAAAACTGTGATCTTTTATGCTATCCTTTAATAAAGTTATTTTAAAATGCTATAAAAATGGTTTCAGTTTTTTTTTTTTCCAAGCTACAGCTTAATGCAACTAACTCTTGTACATCCAAAACAGTAAAGTCTGAATAAGTAGTTTTAAAAGTCCCTGCGGACTTGTAATCTAGCAAGAGCGAAGAACTCTAACCACTAGAGACAGAAATGGGAAGGAATCCTGAGTTTCAAGTTACAGAATATGCCTGTTCTTTTGTCATTCTGACCAGGCACCGCCTTGCAAAGTACTCTCGCTTCTGTGATAAATTTTAAATGTCTATTCCTGTATGCCAATAGTTACATATTTAGAGCAAGGGTGGGCTGCATTTTCCCCCCCTCCCCCCACTTCTTCTTCAGGCTCAGTATCAGCCTACTTCCTTAAATTAATGAGTATTTTACACTCACTGAGATTGTGTCAATGTAACACAGCCTTAGCAGACCTGTGCCCTCTTTCATGCAAGGCATGAGATGGACCAAGCAACTTGTCCTCTGCCAAGACAAACACTAGGGACTTGAATGTCACAGCACCCTGACCTTCACGGAGGGAATGGGCTCCCAACAATGCAGGCTGAGACCATTCCCTTCGCTCCCTGCTCGTCCTTCTGCAGATGAATGAGGACACATCCACATGTTTCTGGCTTTCAAAAATACCACATTCCAAAGACAGACCTGAAACTTCAACTCAGATCAGAAATACCACTTTCCAAAGACAGACCTGAAACTTCAACTCAGATCAGAATAAAAACAAAGTGTTATAAAAATCTGTGTCTGTAATAAGAACAAATTGATGGCAGGCTTCGACATTGTGTAGTCATTATATGCCACTGTCTCCTCTGTGGTCTCCTCGAGTGGTGGCAATGAAGAGAAAATAACTAACTAAATAACTAACTGAAGAGAAAATACTATCTTTCAGCTATGTGCAACTTTCACACCTAAGCCTCAAGCAAACCAACACCTCTGGGCAGAAATCTGCAAGAACCATGCAATTCCCCTGGTGGGAAACACAGTTGCGATAATTGCATGAACTGAAGTCAGGCTTGAAAAAAAGAAAAGTGTTCCTAAATAAATAAAGATGATTCATTGGCATAAACCCAGCACTGTTGCAACAGATTTTTAGCAATCCAGCAGAAAAACCACTCCTCAGCTCTGCATGAAACAACCACCCACCCACTCCATGTGTTGCAGGGCAGGGCTCTGGCCAGCACACTGGTGGGCTTTGTGTGGCTGCTAACCCAAAGCAGGAGATGCTTCTGCCGTTTTCTGGATGTTCTCAACATTTCTCAGCTTTTAATCCCAGTGAAAACTATAATTAGTATGGTGAATCACAGAATAAAACTTGCACCTCATCAAGTATAATTTTAAATCAATGGGTCTCTCTCTCAATATCCCTAGGCTCATGAAGTTTCCTTAAGAAGATTCAATAGGATACTACAGGCTTTTGTAGTAAGTTTGGGTTTGGGCACAACCAGGGTTCTTAAGAAACTGACAGAGGTGAAAACATTTATATTCTTTCTCAAAGAAGACAAGGACACACATTACTCTGAAGCAGTACAAGGCTCTTGGCCTGAATTATCCACTTGGAAGTATTTTGAGACAGATGTGATCAGCACCCCAACCACAGCCTGCGACCAAAGCCATCTCAATGGTGGCCAAGTGGAGATGATGGCTGTTTTCTTATAGCACTGCACTGCAAAAAGCAGTGTTCCCCTGAAATCAGCAAGGAGCTGAGGCTGCTAGGCATTCTCTGAAAAGCAGCATTTCATGTTATCATTCATGAGGCATATCCCTCTATCTCCCTTCTCTCTACTTCCCTCTTTGGTTTTTCTTTTTAAACTTTTTTTTTTTTTAAAGATCACAGCTATTCTGAACTTCTGTAAATGAAAACCATTTATCAAAACAAGAACAAAATTTAACTCATACTTTATTGAACCCTTTAATTGGCGGGAAAAAGATGAATTTTTTCACTTTTATTTTTACATCTGGTAAAGAGTATGGAATTCAGGTACTCTGTGCCAAGTTTTGATGAGAAATGATTTTTTCATATCCAAGTAATAGATGACTAGGGAAATGGAGTGGCTTAAAATGCAAATGGGGGGATATTAATTATTGTTGTTATTGGGACATTTACAAGAATAGTGTGGCACTATTTTAGAACCAGTAACGTCTAATCTTTTAAAACTACTGTAACAAAAATAGAACCAGAATAAAATCAAGCATTAAAACGTAAATTCCCATAATGTTTTAGTTTGTTTTGTCTGAAAATTTATTTGAAGTCTGGAAATGCCTGGTTCACATATTCAATATTTTATAACTTAATTTGTTCAACAAGAACGGCAGTATTTTAACAAGGTGAAACAATTTCACGATTAAAGCACTGCCTGCTTCATCAGTAGTAAAGAGCTCATGGAAAAATATCTAATCTTTATAAGGCAGAGACTCATAATTTAACTGCTGAGAACAAATGAAGAGTCTAATTCTTATTTTGCTGCTTTAGTGGTAGCATGTGGTGATAGCGAAGTATTAGCACAAGCCAGAACTTGCTCCCACTTTTCTTTCCAGGCATGTAACAAATATCTGATGGCTATGCAAATTTCACCCAGAGCAAAGTTGTCCCAGCTGGCAAGCCATACATTAAAAGGTAAATTACACAAAGCTGAGGCCATCTGGACTAAAAAATTCTCCTGTCAATAGTATTTTAAGCTCGCCAATTCCACACAATGAAGGACAATATATTACATATGCATTAGAGGTGTGGGCTTTTTACCAAGTACTATTTATAAAACCTCAGAAGTTAAAATAGAAGAATGGAGTACAAACTAATTTTGATATATTCTTGGAACGTAATTTTTAAAGCTTACATAGCCTAATTTTAGTTGTGTTATATATATACCATGCATTTAAGTTCATAAATGCCTTTTTTCTGACAGAGAGCAAGTCCAGGAGGCCAATAGATCTAACCTATTACATAAATGCCAAGCAAAAAGAATTTGAAATTTGAAAGAAGTCTACCAGCACTATGCTTTCACAAAGCTGCCAGCACTGCATGTTTCCATGCAGACTTTTACTAGAAAGCAGCCCTTGACAGAGCACCTTGATAGCCTGGTTTCTTGTTTGGTTAAATTTTAAAGAATTTTAAATTTATTTAATAGAATTTTTTAAATTTAAATTTTATTTTTAAATTTAATTTTAATTTTTATTTTAATAGAATAGAACAGAATTTTAAAGCACAAGACATGGAAGAAAATGAACAGTTGAGGGCAGAAAAATTAACCAAACCTTTCTAAACTACAGCAGAGTCATCACTTATGTTAGTGAAAATTTCTGCATTTAATTCACATTAAATTGCCCGTCTTGTCCAGTCTTGAAAAACTAATCTCTATGTTATATATTATGGAATTTAAAGTAACATCTGTGTCTTTGAAATTAAATTAACATAGTTGTATTTGATTAGCTTATTAACTGTAATTCTCAATATGCTCTAGGAACAGACACCAACTAGAGAGATGCAGCTGACACCACCACCTGTCTGATATAAAGTACTTTTTATCATAGACATGGAGGGATCTGTCAGCAGCCAGCCAAAGCATCAGACAGATTAGGAAATGACACGGGGGCAGAAAAATTACTTCCCTCAGATCACAAAGCAGATAATTGATGGGATGGGGAACAGAGCCTGTGCCTTTTGGCTCACAGCTTCATACCTTTGCTAATGGCTTTCCCAAAAATCAAATGATGTAAGGAAAGAACAGTTTGTAACTTGTACTACATTTAACAGAGACATTATTTGAGGAAAAATACATTTAAGTATTTTACATGCTACTGCGAATATCTATTATTCATTCTCTAATTTCCACAAAAAACATTTCGCATTTCATCCCCATATAGGATAAGAAGATCTGAAAGTGTATGTTCACACTTAGTCTCAAGGTTATAATACATGAACTGAGGTAAAGAATGGATATGGCCTCCTTGTAGACTCTACTCTCACTCTCTTTTCCTACCTGGTGAGATCCTATGCTCCTCTTCATAGCAATGAATCCTTGATATCCTGTCACCACCTTTTAACCTACATGACACCTCTTAAATCACAAAGCTTCTCACCACATCAAGTATAACTCATTAGCTCTGTCACTATTGTTTCAGTGCACTGAGAAATAGAAATTTTCTGAATTTACTCAGGGAAAAATAAAACCACCACAGAAGCATAGTCTGAGCTGCATTGATTTAATCTTCACAGGAAGTTGGGGGGTGGGGGGAAAGAAAAAGAAGCACAAATATGCAGTCAGGCAGCAGGAGCTACAAGGTACTGGTGGCCAGTTCTTACAGCTCTGAGCTGCTTTGGCTGAATTGCTCCTCAGGGATTACCTGGTTTCGTTGTCAAAGCTGCATCACAGACTTAATAATGAAATGCTACTTTCTGTGAACTGTTGCTCTTATGGAAAAGACTTGCCAGTACGCTGTCTTTCTCTATGTACAGTTTTTAGGAAAGTAAATGCTAATGTAATTATCTAGCCAAGCCTTCAGCATCTGTCACTTGAAAACTGGGGTTATAGTTCAGATACTGTGGACTAATTGTTGAAAGTTAGCAGAAAACTTTTGGCTACAAAGGAAATTGGCACACAAACCCAACTTGAAGACCCACTGTTCGATAACATTCATCTCTTTAGATATTGTTCTCTCTTGTGGTTCCCATGGATCCCCAGGCCAAATCACAGCTCCACTTTGCTTGCCTTGCCTTCGTCAGGAAGGCAGGTGCCAAAGAGACATAACAGGAAGATTTAATTTGGGAGGTTTCTTAGATATCTGGCTGGTAGTTCTTATTCTAAGTTCCTCCTAAAGCTTTTTCTACCTTACACTACTCTTTACAGCTCCCACAACAAGACACTTAATTTCTCATAGATATTTACTGAACTCCCCAAGGACAAACCAGTAGTTCTGTGAAGTACTGTGAGAAATATTAGAGTGCCAAACACAAGGCCTTAGGGAATTTTCCACTAGATGATACGGACAGAAGACAAATTGCCTATGACCGGCAGAAGTAATGGAAACCTGCTTCCTCTAAACTCTTATGTGCTAAGGCTACTCCAGAGCTGCACTGCCAGACACCATTTAGCACCTGAGTCCTTTCCCTCAGTACCCAGAGCATTAATTTGGGTCTCTCTTGCCCAGCCAACAACTTATTAGATGAACATTAGATTAATTTACTAACTTTTAAGACCTCTACCCTACTGCTAAGCTTAGTAAAAAGTGGCCAGCAGACTCCACAACTCTGACTGGCAGGAAGTATGGTGGAATTTCAGAAACCAGGCTTCCTACATAAGTCTTGGGAGATTGCTTTTTGTTTATCATTAGATTTTTCTTTCTCCACACTGAAGCTTAATCCAAAATTCAGCAGCTGCAAGTTCTAGCTGATTTATTTCAGCACTGTTGACAGAGAAATAATAAGGGATCAGTTTGGTAGTGGCATTACCTCTGAAGAATGATACCAAGTCCTATTCAAACGTGCATCCATCAAACTTCTCCTGTGACACAGCGCTCACAAGGGAGAGCAACAAGCACCATATCAGCAAGTATCTTCTGAGGATTAGAAAACAAAGCTTTTAAGCGACCCCCAAGAAGCCAGGTGACTTTATTTACCAGAGACAATTCAAAGTCGATCAAAAGCTTTCCTTTTACATCTACTCATCAGGATCCAGAAATAACCCTCCAATAACCCTTCTCTAATTGTTAAAATGAGATACTGGCCCACCCCCATCACACTGAAGAACCTGTCCTTGACTCAGTTTGTGCATTGTGTCCCTTGAATTCTCCTTTCTTGATATGTTTCAGTCATCCCATAACTAAGCTGACTCAGGTTTTTACTCCTCTCAAATACTCCTATCCCACAATTAAACTTTTTCCCTGACTGAAAGACATCCTCCACAAAACTCCCACATTTGTACCCACAAGGTGAAGAAGTATCCTCACGTTTGCTAATCGGCCCTTCCTTGTCCTCTCTTCCCTGTCAACAAAAGGCCCACCCTGCATGCACAGTCTGACCCTTGTACTGTAGCTCAGAAATGACCAAATGTGATTTCTCAAGTGTGATGGGAGATCCTGCCTACATCTGCCTTTCTCCTTTGTGCTTTTGGCAGCACAAGGTCTCCTGCTTTCTGTCTCATTCCTACTTGATGGTACTGTCCAACCACTTACTACACTTTACTTTTTACATCACTTGACACAGGCCTCAGTTCCCTTTCACTGAAGTTAGAGCAAGCAACAACCAGCTTTTACTGAAGTCACCAGTAGTGTGAAGTGACTGAAGGCTGAAACCATATGAAACCAATACATTTCTTGTGGTTCTTTCAATGCACAGTAAGTGAGCACAGATTGGCTGCAAATTCAACCCAGACTTAGAAACCTCAGCAAATGTTCCTGTGAACTTGATCCAGCCTTCAGGTTTGTTTCATCCAGTTTCAGGTTTCATTGTGAAAGTTTTACCCTGCCCTACACGCTGCCCCAATAAACCGTGCCTCAAACGAAATAAGGACATCAGCAAAAATGAAGAACTCGTCAGATAGCGACGTTTTAGTTTTATACCATATGTAAGAACATGCATTGACAAGCAGTATGTATACAATTACTGCCCTTGCAAATCAAAAATTGTTCATGGTAATGGACTTCTACTTTAGTACAATTTCTGCCAAGAAACTATTTTCAAGAAATGTGGATGGAATACCTCTGTGCCATACTTCTTCTCTTTCCCCGTTACAATAATATACTAAGAAACTAAGCCTTTTCATCACAACCTGTGCACAAAACCTCCAGCATGCTTTTTGACATTCAGGATGTGAAATAATGAAGTCCAAACTTTACTGCAGCAGTATTTTCTGTCTGCATTTACCATCACTGAGGCAGCAATGGGAAAGAAAAAATAATAATGAGGAAACTGAACATCTTTTATGGATCACATGAATACAAAGCCAAAAATACATGTAATTGCCTAGCTCATTGAACATAGCACATCTTTTCCCATAAAGCTTATACTACTGGCAGTGTTTCCTCACTTCTCAATCCTACTAAACCAATAATAAAAGTGAAAAAAAGAAAAAGAAAAAAGAAAAAAAGAGCCTAGACTTACAATACCTTTAGGAGGGCATGTAGATTGTAATTTTATACTGCATTTCATATAAGCAGAATTTTAAAAATGTCTTAGTCTAAAATTAAAGCAAAATCTATGTTACATTAAGTTTTGGGAATGATTTAACTCCTGCACAAAAATACTGTTAAAGAAAAAAAAAAATCATAATTTTAAATCAGGTAGGAAGATAGTCAACTCTAATTTCTCACAAGCAACTAAGTCACTCCTCATTTATCCACATGGGATTTGTAGAAGTATTCAATTAGAAACTGTGACAGGTAGTTTCCTGTAACAGATTTTGAGATAATGTAATAGTCAAGGGCTCTTACTGGACTGCGCCTAAGACTAAAGCCAAATCCCTACTAACTGAAAGGGGATGCAGGTTGGTTTCCAGCAGAGCAGTGATGCTGCCTACAATCCCCAGCCTAGCTGGGCTGAGTTACACTGTTCTAACTGAGCCAGACAGGTGAAATCAAAACTATCAGCTACAGTAAAACATATGATGCAAATGAACAATTATGTGCACGGGACCTTAGGTGCCAATAAGAAAAATGAGGTTGTACTTTATGGAGCATGAAAGAAATATTAGAAGTTCTTTACCTATTGATTGTGTGTCTCTTTTACTAGCACGAAGAATTTTATTTAACTGCAGTACAGGTTTCTAAAAATCTTTTTCCTGCTTTTTGCATTAAATGGCAAAAACCAACAGCAACAACAAAGGGCAACCTCTAAGAGCATTATGACTAAGTACTGTGCAAGAGAAATCAGTAGAAAAAAATGTTAAAAAAAAAAGGGAATATACTTTACATGGGAAAATTATTGGGAACAGGAAATCTAAGTACTCCCCTGTGTTTTCTTGAAAGCCCCCACAAAATGTCATTTTTCACTATATTTAGCAGATTATGAGAATTACATTTAGCAAGAGGTATTTTCCTAATTATTTTAAATGGTAACATGCTCGGTTTTCTTTTCATTAAAGGGCTGCTACATAGTGCTGGGTGCAAATTCAAGGCATTTCTACAATCTCAACATCGGTAACAGATAGTATTTCTGTAGTTGGTCAGATCCCAAAGAGCACATTAAAAGCATAAGCTCAATTTTTTGTGCCGGAAATATTGAAACCAGGCTTTTATACCCATCCTCTGTGGTTAAAAGTCAGCATCAGCCCTGATAATCCTCTACATAGAGGACAGGAACTGTTCAGTTCCCTCTTGCAAACAGCACTGCACAATTAACCTGGTTTAAATTGCTTCACAACTTTTCCTAAATACTGACCTTTTAGAAATGGCAGGTGAGCAAACGAAATAAGAAACAGTAGAGAGGGAAGTCACACATAAATGCTTTGACCCACCTTGAACAGGGATGTTTTGGGCTAGGTTTTTTAACACTTTATTAAGCATATTTCACATTGGAAGCTACTGCAGGGAAGGAAACTGCTTTCAAAAAAGACTCAAATTTTGTTGAATTTACATTGTGTGTAGCAGCAGTGGAACTTTCTACCACAAATTGTTGCCACCACCACAGAAGCTATAGGTGAACTGGATGTTAAGAGGAATGGTCCTGCTATCCACACTATAAAAACAAGTAATAAATCCAACCTATTCCCAGCTCAAAAGTTCTTGGGAAAGGTTCATTCAAAACACATGGTCAATCCCCAGCACTGATGGTGGTAGATATGAGATGCTACTTATCTGCAACTTTGGAACAAGTCACTTTTTTTACACCTCCTTCCAGAATCCACAACCCACAACTACATCCCACTCTGTTACGGTGTCTTGCCCATACATTACAAAAGCTACTCCAATTAGAAATTGCTAAATATTAAACACTCATGCAAGGCAAACCCACAGCAATTCCTCAATAAATCAAGGACAAATCAGCAGTGTCAACCCCTGCAGCCCATCTACACCTGTAGATGGAATTACTGCTGTAATTATTTCCATCTCTGCCTGTATCCTCATATGTCACTTGGGGAAATACTTTTGTCTGATTTAAAGAAACCAACAAAACTTCACAAACAAACCCCCAATACTGACAATGAAAGAAAACCTTTCTCAGTTCTCTGAAAAATTGGAACAAGAAATCTAGTGTCTGCAAAATTGTATTGCTTCGGGGAAACCAAGACTCAGAAAGTACTAAATCAGCCTGACTAATTGTACTATAACTGAGCCAAATTAATTAAATAAAGCCTCCCTTTAATAGCATTTGTTTCCTGAGCCAAGCATGCCTTTTGAGTGTTTTAGGTCACCATAATCCAACGTAAGTTAATTAAACAACGTGTAATATGTAACATACACAACTATTGTTTAAATACATTGAATTAGACTTCAGACTTTCAGAGGTCAAAGACAGGCAACTGTCCACCTCTATTCACAAACATATTCAACAGTACATCAGAAAAAAAACTTGTATTTGCACCAGTTTCAGGGTTTTACTTCTACTTCGTCATGCAAGTTCTCACTTCACCAGCCTTGTACATTGTCTTCACTGTTTGAGTTCTGGACAAGATATTTCAGAAAAATCCAAGGGCAAGATTGGAGCAATCCCTTCTCTGTTTTTATATTCAGAACAAAAATCCAGGAAGCCCTATGGTTTTGCTTATTGTCTCTACACTGTCAAAAATTATTTGCTGATAACATGATATCATACTACCTTGGCAAAATTAGGTAGATTAAACAAAAATCACAGATGATGTGCCAGGGCTTCCTCCTCGCAGCACTTAAGTTTAGGAGAGCAGCCCCAAAGGAAAACCAAAAGCCAAAGGAACCTTTTCTTCTTTCCTCCGTTTTCATCAAATTAAAAGTTCCTTTACTATATAATACCTGCTGACAATCAGGGCAGTCCAGCTTCACTAATTCCTTATCATAACATATATCCTCACTGCTCTTTTTCACGCTTATGTTTCATATCCTCCAGATACTTTCACATGGCTTCAGTTTTGACCTTCAGTTTGTTCTAGCATGAAGCCTAGTCAGGATTTCAGTGCACAGCAGAGGTTGCTTTCAGCTCTCTACTGAAGGTACTTAAAGACTGCCATAACCTGTGCTATTCCAGTCATAGACCTAGGAGAACCATCTTTAAAAGCATTTTACTGGTGGACTCCAAAATTCCCTTGCTGGCCTGCTAAATGCACCCTTGGCCTCAATAAGAGAAGAAACCAACTGTGTCAAGCTCTCCACCTGGTCTCCATTTCTCGGGACACTGGAGTATTGTGGAGGAAGTAGTGGGATAAGGAATATATCTTTGTAGGATATAAAATTTTCTCTCTGGCTCAGAATCAAATTGAGAGGTCAACCCAACCACAAATGTATTTAATGAAAATTAAGGCTGAGAGTAACACTTTTGAGTAGGTTTCATGTAGCGGAAGATGACATCAATGTTCTTTTCTCACGAGCCAAGTTCTCTAAGCACTAAGAATATTCTCTCATCTGCACTTAATCTCTAGTCTAGGCTACAGGCTATCCTAAAGCATGACTTGGACAGCCTTGGCATGCAACCTTCAAGTTGTGGCCCCCCTTTTATTGTCTATGACAATATATAAGCTTTGTGCTGCAACTCTATTTGCTACGTGGTCTTTATGTTTCCAGGACCCATCTCTCACTGAATACTGGCAAGACTTTGCAAATGATGTGCAAGAGCCCTTACCTGGAAGTGTTATATGCAAAAATGAGAATGAAGAAGAAGAAAACATCAAGCATCTTTAGACAGCTTAGGAATTATGGATATGGTCGTTGGATTTTAATAAATTAGTGGGATATTCACTATTGGAATGAATCTAAGAATACACAATGTGCTCACATAACTAAAAGCTAATGTGGGGAAAAAAAAAGTAATTCAATAATTTGCATGTTGAACTACCGAATTTATTTGAAAATCTATTTTTAAGTCTTTCTGTAGATTAATCCTATGCATGCTTTTTTGCAACAAATCTAAGTAGGCAGCTTTACAATGAAATATTGTTATTTTTAAAAAATCAGTGAAATTAGACAAAGAAGCGCAACTACTTTTGTACACAAGGTCAGTGATAAGTAAATTTTAGATTCATAAAAAATCAGGCCACAGTCAATGAAAATTACCAGCAGCTGGTCTGGGCTGCCTTGGGATTCCAGCAAGTCATCACATGTAGCTAAGATTGTCATGACAAGCTTTTAGCAAAACACTGGACAGCACAAACCTTTCCTAAGAAGTTATCTACTCAGTCTGTGATTTTCTCCTGTACATGTAATGTTTTGTTGCTGTTGTTGATGGTGATTTAAAGAAAATAAATGTACCAGAATAGGAGGTAACTAGCAGTGTATGTCAGCCATTTTTCTAAATGGTAGAGACAGGAAGAAGAAGAACAGCCACTCCTTTCAGCCATTTAAATTCAGATTGTACTTGAAAAGAAAACTAATCACAATTGTAAAATTTTTGCTCATCCTTCACTCGTAAATCAAAGTATAATAGTTTCTCAAAGTTCTTATTTCTGCAGAGGATCTGAAACTGGGCACATGAATGTGTTTTCCAAATAGCTCTGCAAATATGTTAAGTAACTGCAATATAAAGAATGAACATATGTTATTACCAGAGTCTAGTAAGAATTAGGACCTTATTGTGGTACAACACAGAGAAACAGATACTGAGAGCCTTATTAGCCCACATAGCTGACAGCAAAATATCTCAATATGGTTTTTTGTGCAGGCAACATACAGTCATTCTGAGAACATTACTACTGCTTAGGATCAAATTTACACATCACAGAAATGAAATACCCTCCTTTTTAAAGCAAGAGACAATAAAGTATTTCTCCTTCCCCTTTGCTAAATGCAGTGACTTATGCAAGAGACCTATGCAGAAAGCTGGGAATTGAAACAGAACTGGCCAAGACAAAAAGCAGTGCCAGGAAGACAAGATGGTTTTTTCATCAATTTTGTCATGCCACGTTGACAAAGGATGAAGAAATACCAATAGAGACAAGAATCCTGAAAATCTTGAGGACTTATAATGACAGCTCAAGTGCTTGGTAACTTGAATTACACAGAGGTGTGCACACATTCACTTGCAAGAAATGATGCTGACTTGACAATGCCTCTTTCACTTTAGATTCATGGAGTGGAAAAGAAAAGGAAAGGAAAAATCCTGAGTCTTTCACAGAAAAATTACCATAAGAAAGCAAATTCCCTCTCAATTAAAAAAAAATAATCAACCCCACAACTAAGACACATTCTTTCAGTGTCCCACGTTTAAATTCACCACGTAATTTTTATTTCAAGGCATGGCATTAAGGCTTTTCTATAAAGTGCCAATCTGCTTTTTGATCTTTACTGCTGACATGAAATAGAAGAGCTGTACATCATATAAATCTTCAGCTTTGCTTAGCTTGAAACTGGTAAAGAGAGAAAGAGAAAACAAAGCCATCTGCATAAATCCTTCTAAACCAAAAGGCATTCCCCTTACCCTAACTATCATTCATTTCTGCACATCTTGTTTGAATTATCATCTGAAGTTTGTCTTGTTCCATCTCCAGAACAAGTCAAATAGCAGAGCATAAAGATATGGCTACATGAATAAAACCATATGACCTACTTGGTCACTGTTAACTTAAAAAATAGGCTTACATAGAAAAATATTATCTGGCAATTGACATGTTACTTTGATCCTTTTCTTTCTGCATCCTGTCACATGCATTCATTCAATCCAGCAGCTACTGGAAGCAATGGCATGCACCTTCAATGTTATGAGAACCAACAATCCAAGGGAATCACTGCACTTTTACAAAGTTGTGATATTCAATTCAAATGAGACAGTATCCTGTTATGGGAAGGAAGAGTTAAATTTTAAGACAAAGAGGAAGAACTGTGGTACCAGGCACTATAAAATGTAGCAGGTCTCAGGTGATACAGCAATACTTTAACAGATTCACAGGCTCAAATGTTCCCATGCAGAAAAACTCATCTACAATATGAAATGGAAAACTCTACCTGGTCTCTACTCCCTTGTTTCTAAATAATGGTATGAGATTTAAGACAGTGTATGCTATATCAAAAAAAGTTAGGATGGCTCTTAGTTATACTTTAGAATTTTTTTTTGCTTCTTACTCATTCAAAAAAATCAAATTAACTATTTTGAGATCAAAAAATCAATTTTAAAGGGTTTTATATATTTATTGGTAGCATGTCTCAATCTGTTATGTATCATCAATGATACAACTTCAAAGTGGAAATATCATGCTTGAATTAAATAGAAAGACTTGAAGTTTGATCTACTGCTTATCAGGTGAATGATGCAGGGAATAGTTATTTTAGAGAAAGATGATCACCGTTTCAGAATTATTCCCCTTTTCATATGCCTTCTGCAAAAGTATTTTTTATGATGGCAAGCAAGGAGAAACAAACATACTCCTCTCCAGGCTCATGACTTTTGTTCCAATTTGTGCCCCAGAAGCATTACAGTGACGGGACACCGACATCAGAAGGGAAGGAGGAGAAACACCAGGAAGAGAAGCCATGTCCTACCCCAAACTAATCAACAGCCTTAGGATTACAAGACTCTTAGGGGAGAAAACTGAATTGTCTCCCATAAATTACTCAAACAACTTAACACTTGTGCTCATAGAAAAAAGGAAGCAACAAGATTTTCACTACTGCTGAGAAAATGTTTGATAGAGCACTTTGATGGCACATCCACCCATGGGCCATGACCTCCAAAAGGCTACACTCCTTCATTGGTTTCTTGTACAACTACTGCTCATAGTTTACCCCAGGAAAATCTCTCAGGGCTGAACCACAGGAAAAGTGCAATGTCTTGATGTATCACATGGTTTGGATGCTCTGCTAAGAAACTGATGCCTAAAGATTTTTAGCTTTTTCATATATTTATAGCTTTATAGATTTTTAATATATAGTTATATAGTTTTTAACACTTTCTCAACCTTTCTCACACTTTAGAGCAGTAGCTAACCCTTTCTAACACATTCTTGAAATTCTGTTCAGTCTTATTCTCAAGAAGAGAACTTCTAACACTGACATTTTGTTATACACCAGGAACTGAGAGAGGTAACAAGATATAGGGCAAGGAACCCCCTGGAGCAACTCCAAGGGGCAGACCCACGAGTGGGTTGCTGGGGCAACTGGTCCCTTATTGGCTGTACCTGCTAGGTATACTAATTAATTAACTTTATAAAAATCACAGCAATCCTCTGCCACATGTGTGCGTTCCTATATTCTGTGCACCTGAGAGCTTTCATTAAAGAACTGCTTTTTATATTATCACTTCAGTATTATTTGCAATTTTCTTCTGATTCCAGGCAACAAAACCCCACAGATGTAGTAAAAATGCACTGCCTCAAATCCAAAACCATCCTTCTTGTTATTGCATTAGTAACATAGTGCATACTAAACATAGCACTACCTAAAAATTTGCCACTTTTCAAAATAACTTTCAAATGATCATTAAATCCTATTGTGTTGGCTGTTTGTTTTAATCCTGGAAAAAACAGGTAATAGCAGTAGAACCAGAAACAGTGAGCTGGACAAGACATAGGGAGAGTTTGCAGTGGCCAGAACTTTACATGCAGTTAATTTCTTTCACAAACATATATGTTCACAGAAATGATTGATTTTACTTCTCATGTTATTGAAAAAAGGAGGCAGAGTAAGAAATCTTTGTATTGAGAAGTCAGCGACAGGTGAAATAAAAGGGAAGTGGGGCGAGATGAGATGCCTGAAGCCTATAGAAATTTAAAATGGTAACAGTGAGGCAAAATCTTGCTAGTTAAAAAATAAAATCTGGAAGGAGGAGCAAAAATGTTAGACTGGTTCAGAGGTGTGCAAGGATAATCTTGCTCTCTTTGTCTAAGAATGCCATCCAATTTTGATCACAGGTCCCATTTGTGCTCCCAGTTGTGCGTGAGGATGAAATTTATAGACATTCAACATTCTCATTCAACAGCCTGCCCAGAGGCAACACCTAAAACATTCTCACCAGTGTGCTCTAACTGCTTGTAGGATTGATGTTTAAAACATATTTTATTGTATAACCCTTCTTCTATGACCTCAATTATGAATAGAAAAATACTATTAAAAAGAACCTGGGGTTAACATAATTAAAGTATTTTGCTAGATTTAAAAGACTTTAAGATTACAACAGTCTTTGTTTTCAACAATTCCCTACTATAGCTGTTATGCAATTTGAAGTAGAAACAGTATATAATTATGACTGCTTAGTTTCAGCTGTAGGTGCATACTAGTTTTCTTTTTTCCCCATCTGGATGAAACTTTTTAAAACAAAGCAATTACTGTATTTAAGAAAAATGTACTTCATGGAAATGGTATTAAATACACAATTAATTGTTCTTTTTATGGTATATGCTTCCAATAATACATGTTACTTCCCACCCTTCCTATTCAAGGTGAAAGGAATTTACTCCAATAACTTACGCTTTTTTCCTATTTCTGATACAATCTAAAAGTTGAAATACCTCCATTAAAACTTAATTGTAAAGAATTTTTCATTCACTAAGTTGGGAATAAAAGCTTTTTTACTATAAACATTTTTTAAATATTACCTTTTCAGACAAAGGAATTATTTGTATAAGCCTCTGTTGTCTTCTCACTTGTGCTACTAATATTGGTATGTTTGTTTTGCTGTTTTTTAAAAAGCCCAAACATTCCCACAACAGCTGCTTTCCTCATCAACAGGTAACCAGCAGTATCCACATTAAAGAAGCTTTCAAATATGAAAATACTGAGAGGTCTCTCTCCATTAGACTGCACCAGTCTAAAAGCCTTGGCTGTATGCTGCAATGCCAGGTAACAGAGCAACCTCAGGAGCCATCACCTCTAAAGACCCAGACTAGCCCACTCAGAGGCACAAACAATGCTATGCAGATTCCAATAATCACCAAGCAAAATTCATAGTCATGTTTATTAACTTAAAGCTATAAAACCTGCATTTAAGTAGCAGTAGAAGCAATATTAATCACTGTGGGTAACTACTGCACTTCAACGCAATACAAAATAGAAAGGTGTCTTGACCCATCTACAAAGGAAATACCTCCAGAAAGTACTGGAGGATGTTGGCCCAAGTGCTCATTTGCAACCACTCCTGGCAGATCACAGCCAGTATTCCATTTTTGTAGTAGCACCATTGAACTCCTTGCAGACAAACCTCTCCTGTATTTATAGGACAGAAACAGATTAACTGCATCTGCTTTGGCTGTAGTGTGTCTTTTATTGATTCCAATTCTGACTTCTAAGAAACCAAAGCAGAAGAAAGGAGGGAATAGCCATCAATACTGTGGACTGCACTAAGGCTACACTAAACTTTGTCTGAAAAAGGGATTTGTGGCAATTCAGTCAGTGTCTGATGGAAGTGTTTGATGTAGCAGTAACAAACCATTATGACCCATAATTTATATTTTGTCCACCGGTTTTAAAAGGAACGTTATCTGTCTACATGAGGATCACACACTATGGAAGCAGCATCTGTGTGTAGTTACTGAAAGCTGTAATGGCAGTAAATCTCCAGCAGAGAAGGAGTTGGAGCCTTACAGATTTAGACATTCACAATCTGAGGGCTGTCTCAGAACTTCAGAGCTCAAACAAGTATTGCCAAAATAATATGCCTGAGAAAATAACCAGGGATAGAAGGGAAATGGAAACAAGAGTATGTTTCAAGTTGTAAACAGAGACTCCAGTACCCTTCCCTCTCTACTATCTGTTTTACTGATACTTTATCCTCCCAGCTATCAAGCCAGACAACCTAGATTTATGTTTTGTTTTAGCTCATAATAGCCACCATACAACAGGGCAATGGGCAGAGCATAAAGCACACCCATTTAATCTTTCTACCACAACATATATTTAGTGTACATCTTATCATACAATTTTGGCTGTCCCTGAGAATCAGCTGTCCCTATTTTCCCAGGCTCCATGAGACCGTATGGCCCACACAGAACATACTGAATATACAAACTTGCAGAGGAAGATTGTTTTAAGGTCTGTAACTCACAGCAGGAACTGAGCTAAGTTCAGTTCCACTTGGAAGCCATAAAAGCATGGGTTTAAAAAAAGTGCAGCAGTATCTGGTGTTCGATATCTAACAGTATGCAACATGTTTATGACATGTATTAGGCTACAAAATCTGAGTTCATAGCCTGGGACAACAAAGCAGAACTCAGCTCTGGCATATGTAGTGGGAAATAGAAAGGCATGTCTTGTGCTGTAATGGATATTGCTGCTCCCTCAAGAGCTTGAGTTGCATAGAGCAGGTGGTTCAATGAAAGATACTAGCACTTTGGAAAAAATTAAAATACAATTCAAAGGGCAACTAAATAGCAGCTGGTTCAAGCACAAGTTAATTCAGATTCAGTTTTACTACACAAACAACACAGTTCGGTTCTCCAGAATTACTTTTTCAGAAATGACAGGGTAAGAAAGTTTGGACAAAATACGTGGCAACTAAAACTGTCTCAGTCACACAGAACTCTGTGTAAAGGGTACCAAAATAATGAAATCTAGATGAGTTATCACTTTCAAACTGTTTTATAAGTAGTCTGATTCCAAACTGGACGATCAAGTCCCATGGTCAAGTATGTAGTCTTAAAACTACATTAATATCTTTTAATATCTTAAAACTACATACTATCTTAAAGCTTTTCTCTAATTTAAAAGAAACCAAAACCTTTCCTTTCTCTCACATTAAGTAAAATAACCACAGAAGCAAAAAGAGAAAACACCCAAGTATATGATGGAAAGAGGGAAACATACCAACATGCACAACAGCATACCAAGCCTACATATTGGGGAAAAAAAGTTTTATACATTAAATGAGATCAGCAGAACTAAGTGTTAAAAAGGGTCATGGCTAATTTCAAAATATGCTTTAGGAGTCGGACTGTCTCCAGGAAGAACAAGAGTTACTTGCCAAGTAGGAAATCATGTCAATACTGGCTATTCTTAATCATGGTCTCATGTAGTGGAGAAAATGTAGTCATTTCACCAAATGAACACCACTTCTTACTTCCATACCTTGAAGTATTCTTCCCCCACACACCCACTGACACTTTTTTGCTACAGCAAACATTATAAGAAGTCAAACAGTGGATTCTGTGTTTTAAAAAGTTTGTTGGTTTTTGCTTTTGTTTCACTTTTTCCCATTTTTAAAACAAAGTAAAATTATAAAGAAAAATTTTGCGTGACCCATGAGAGTTTGAATCAACTCAGTCTATGCCAAACTGAATCTTGGGTTAATCTTCCAGGCTTATAGGGTTATGAGTTTGTATCTCATCCTCTAGACAGCAACAAATGAAAATGCAAACTGGTCTTCTATGTATAAAAAGTAATAATTCATGCTGGAGTACCCCATAGGGTTCAATACCACCATCAGTCAATAACTGAAAAGCTGGGACACTGTTACTTAGAAAAGTACTTTAAAAATGGTTTAATTTCTTAATTGCTTGCAAGTTTTAGGTTATACAGGGCTGGTAAGCAAGATTTTAAAAGACATATATTGTGGTTGAAAAACTTCTGAAGTTTTGTAAAAAATCTGCTTATATACTGAACTGTTATCAGATAGAGCTTTTTTTCAATCATAAGTAAAATCTTCCTCTACTTACTTGTGTGAAGTACAATAAAAAAGAAAACTAAGCCAAGAAAAATTATCTTGTTTGGCATGAGATTTAGCTAAAACATCAAAAGCTAAAACCTCATTCCTAAGTATTTGAGCAGTACAGCTGAGAGGCTGCTTGTGCCCTATGCAAAAGAAATTAAAAATTTAGTTAAATTGTAATTCAACTGTTTTTCCAAAACAGGTATTATGATAGTGTCATATCCCATGATGCAAAACACAGTGCATCCATAAGCATGCCATTTTGGTAGATTATATATTGTGCAAACCAATATCTGTTTATACCTGAAAATAACCAGACTTACCTGTTAATGTAACTTAGAGCAACATAGGTTGGCTGCTGAAGTTCTTGTTTTTCTAATACACGTGGGTCTGTATCTGGAATAAAGAAATACATACACAGAATTGAGCTTTGTGCATTTACACTGAAATCAGGGGACTGAACGGTGCAAAGTAACCTAAGTGGACACATGAGATAGAAAATAGCTCAACCCAGTTTATCCATGGAGTACACTTAGCACAGCTCCATCCCTCGCTCATTCATTCATAAACACAGTATTGCATTACTTTACGCAAGAATTTGAAACATCAACAGTGATGTAATTTCCAACTGTCACACAAGCTTTCACAATCCCCCTCATAAATACTAGTTTTCACTGCTTTCCATGATTTATAGTGTTAAATGGCTCAAGCTTGCTTCTTTTTTGATGTAGCTATTTTAACATTTTAAGATGTTCCAAGAGTGATTAGATCTCTTCTGTTGGGTCTTGAGACTTTTCGTCTGCATCTCTGAGTTTTGTTCTCTCCCTTCTCTACAGCTTATTTTCTGAAGTTCTGAATCAGAAAAGTCATACAAAAATGATCTTGAAGCAAAATGCTTGCCAAGCAGAGCACTGCCCACCAGAAGTCCTGAAGCAAACACATCCAAATTCCCTCAAGTACTTTCTCACTCAAATGAAAAAATATGTTTTCAATCACTGTTTCCATTGTCCTTTGCAGTTAAGTTGTGCTTTTATCTAACAAAGGAGTTTTGGTTTGAATTTTTGAAACCAAAGCCAAGGGAGTCTGTTCATAGTTTAGACAGTTTTCTTATACCAAAACTGAGGGTTATATTGAAGTTTCAAATACAATTTTGAAAGGTGCATATTTGATAGGCACCTTTAGGAGCTCAGCATAAATAGTTTTCAAAAGTTCCCAATGGAAAGTGTGCATCCTGCTTGTGCAGATTACTGTAGTCATTAACAGCATGTTTTATGCATTACTTGAAAAGCAATTCTGTGTGTAACTTCTGCATTTTAACTATCAAGAATAAAAACTGCCTTTACCAAATGGCTCCCCACAGCACTGCTGCTATCCATCTTTTATTTTTTAAAACCATTTACTTTGTGTTTGGTGAGGGGGGAAGGGCATGGGGCACTCCAAGCAAATCCCATATTTTGGATTGTTCTTGCTTCCTCCTACAGCTTTTAAGCATTGTTAATGTTTAAAAACTCATCATCTTGATAAGCACATTAGTTTGACTTGATCAGTCACTTTTGGTGTTTTTTGTGGGGTTTAAAACATGATACAATTATTTGGAAATCTGTCTCTGCTGCTGTGCCTTAAGGAAGATTTTAACTGAACTGAATGGGGATAGTGCTTGAGGGGTGGTGTATCTGTCACACCACTGCTGAAGCAGATAATATCTTTATTCAAGGAGAAGGGAATCTCCTGTCTGCCTCTCAAAGCTCAGACTGATCCTAATCTTTCTCCTTGCACTTGCTCCTGCACAGCTTAGGCTGCAGGATTTGCTAACATGCCTTTATCAATATATCCCTGAAGAGATAAATAACTCTAAGAAAGTTCAGTGAAGAGGGATGAAAGTACAAGTCCCAATCCAACCAGCAAACCCAAGCCTGTTGATCTTAAGAGGAAAAGATCTTGCTGGTGCCTGGGGAAATTCTGCAGTAATTGCCAAGACAGCACACTCCTTATGAAGCTAACCAAAGACAGCAAAGCATCAGTGATCTCCCATGCTGTCTAATTCACTTCTCTGAGGAAGTCAGGTCAGAATGTCTGCAGGGCATTAATCCCAGCCAGGACTGAGAACTGCTGTGATGCCTAGAGAGGCTACCTGGAACAGAGGACAGAATTAAAGGAATAAAGCAAGTATTTATTGAAAGGCCTTCAAAGGATCCACCTTGGGCAGTACAAGAGCCTGGATGTGGCTCTACCCAAGATGGACGACCAGTCACGAGCTTTCACACTTTTATATGTTTTGGTCCATTTGCATTATTGGGGTTAATTGTCCAATTAGAGCATCGAGTTATGAAGTCCCATCCTCCCAGACTGCTCTCCTCAATTCGCTGTTGTTTGCACTTTTTGGGCCTAAAGCTGCAACAGTGTCCTTGGTTCTCGGGCTGGAAAAGGATTGTTTTGTCTAACTACTCTGTGAAGAGAACTTGCTAACACTTTATATGAAGTTCAGAGTCACACACTAAGGCAGTACAGAATCTGAAAAATGTGAAAGCTAAAACTTAAGGCATCAGCTGCAACCCAAGTTCAGGCATCTGTGGTTAAATGACTATGTCTCTGCTAATCCAGTTCTTAAATGGGATTAACCTCCACCTATAAACAACAGTTTCTGTGACTGAAGGAGACAAAATTGGGGCTGGTTTACATCAGAGTGCTGCACATTATCTGTGGGAGAGGACAAGGAAAGGCTCTAATGGAGAGTCCTGCACCCTCCCCGCAGCTTGCCAGCGGCTGCCCGTAACACCAGCTGAAGATGAAAATACAGAGACAAAAACCAAACGCCCCATAACTTTTGTAGGAGTGTGTTATCAAAGCACAGAGCAATTTGCCTGCTGGCACCTGGAGAAAGCAGACTCCTGTCTCTCAGTAGGTGCAGCCTGTCACACGAGGAACACAATGCAGATTCTATTAGATCTATCTATCCCTTCCCCCTCCATGTATCAGACTTCACAGATTTTTAAAGTCAATTATGATGCATATACCAATTCCACAAAATAATCCAAGCCATGGTAAAAAAAAAATGTATGAATTTAGCACTTAGAATGCTTAAGATATTTTTATTCCTCTTGCAACCAGGTGCTGGGTTGCCAGTCATGAGAATGCTGCATTCACTTCTGCATTGCAGCAGGAACTACACAACACTGCTGGGTATTATTTCCCTTCCTCAGCTATAATATTAAAAAAAAATAAAAAAAAAAACACATAAACTTGTTCTGGGGCCACGGCAAGGCCCTCAGAGAAGAGCAGAAGAGAGGAGAAACTGGAACAGCTGTGCCACAGGTGGCAGCAGCCCTGGGGCCCTGGCATAGTCCTTCCCCACTTGAGGGGCATGAAAGGGCACACTGGCAGCCCCTCTGCATCCACCTAAAACCTGCCTGGCTGTGCTATCCAGGCACATGCACATTTGGTCCATCACTCCCAGCTTTTTTCTCACTGTCTAAAAATGCCACCAGTCCATTCCTTTCTGCCTCCATTCCCTCCTCCTCTGCCCAGCCTCAGACAGTGCCTTTCCTCTCTCCTGCCCTTTTCTAACTCCAATTCTTCCTACATGGAGGGCAATATCCTGCCCTCCATTGCTCTCTACTGCTTTCCCTGTTACACTTCCCTCTCAAAATGTCCCAATATAAGAACAAGTTAAAACTTTCACGGAGATGTTGATAACCACTTGTTCACTCCTGTAGCACAGGACTGCACATAGACGCAATTCATTCCCTGGACTCTCCTTTCCCTTCTGCCCCTGCCTGACACCTCCATCCCCTTTATTGTATTTTACTTCCAATTTAGGCAGTCTGCTTACATTCCTGATGTTAGTTAGCACTTTTTTGAGCAGAGTGAACATACATTGGTAACAACTACAAAAAGATCACAGCCATCTCAAACTTGATTTAAAAAACCCCAGCAATTAGTGCTTTTTTTTTTTTTTTTTCTTTTTAAAGGAATAGCAAGTACAGCTACAGTGAGATTAAGCAGCAAGCAGTATTCCCTGATGATGAACCTTCAAGCCTGGACTTTCAGCACTCTGCTTTTCTCATGCCTAAGCACATTCATACAGACAACTAGCAATGTTTTCTAATATCACACATGCTGCCCAAAGCATGTCTTTGAACACTGCTGCCCCACTGACCAGGATGTTATGCATCAGCCAACACTCTCATTTAATCTGACTCAGTAACGAGGAGCAGAAGAGACAAAAATCTGTTGTCAATCTCACAAAAATGGCCCTGTATAACGTTACATGTTTAGTCAATGTTTCTTCAAACTCACAGAGACTGGTCAAAGTCAGCCAAAAGCAGCCTACATAGTTTCCAAACAGACACCTATAATGGTTTAAACACTCACAAATGACAAATTTCTTCTTGAAAATATTTAAGCAATATAACTTGGGGCTGATCTGAGTTCCCTTTCTTGTAAGAAAAATACCCAGCACACACACAAAAACTACTCCAGAACTTGAGGGGACCAGTTGATTAACATTACTTTAACTAACTACCCTCATTTCTTGAATTAACAAGGGCTATCCAAGACTCACTACTTCACTGGTTTTGCAGTCACACTTTAAATCTGGTAGAACAAATTGCCAGCCGCTGTGCATTAGCTGCCTTCATTACTTGTCTCTTCTTATAAACATTATGTGCCACTGATTTCATTCCACAGTGGGAAGAATGACTTTCTGTAATGCTGTGAGTGGTTTTTAGCTATGTCCTCCTCATTGACTATGGTGCTAGATTTTTTTTTCTCTTTTTTAAAAAATGAAAAGTTATTAAAATAAAATTTTTATCTTATACCAGCTACTCCAGAATTTTGCTCTGCATCCCAGCACCTCACAATTTAAAAGACTGAAGTGTGGATGGTAACATCCATAAGAGAGACAGAATTATTCAGTCATCTGCAGGATCAGACCCCTCCAATTTCTCACATAAACAATCTGCTTCATACTGGACAACTAGACAAGTAGTATGAGTGTATAATTAAGGCTGAGAGACCATGAATTGCACTGAGCCATCTCTGAACTGTTCACACAAAGCCAGGCATTTTCTGTGGAGTATGTTTTAACAAAATAAATCACTGGCTACAGAAGCAGGCTACGATTACTAAATCACCTCACTACACAGAAATAACTTGCAGCCTGAAAGCACTGCAAAATCCTAACCTGGCAAAGTATTTTAAAGAGAGCAAATAATAAACAAAGGCACACACATCCTGTATAAGCACAGTCTTCACTTATATAACCTGGTTCTACATTCCACAAAAATGCACACCACATCTTCATTGTATATAAGGCAGCAATAAGTTTTTACCCTACAAGATACAAGAAAGTTATCAGAAGCAACTTCACTTTCATATGAGCCCTGGTTTTAAATCACTGTGAAAGATCACTTTTCACCTTACAAAATGCTAACAAATTCCAGTGGCATTATTTTACAACCACAAGCTTTCTTCTTACAGGGACTAGGAAAGGTCACTACCACTAGCAAAGTGGTAAAGATAGTCTCAGAAGAAAAATTATGACCTAAAGGTGGTAAAAATTATATTGCTCTTCAAATCTTGAATATGAACTGGCCAGTCCTGTTTTAACCCCACCCTGCCACCATTTAACGAAAGCAGAGGTTGAGGTCAAGACTGACAGATGTCCAGGTGCCTGAAGAAGGAGACATGAATCCCTATTCACTTACAAATGCAGTGGCTGGATTGTCAAGATTTTTTGGTAGCTGTAATTCTCCGACAGATTTCACAGACCAACAACCTGAGTAGCTTCTTTATGGCTGATAATTATCCTTTTATCCATCTTTGTCATAGGGAGTACTATGCTAATTGAGTGTGGAAGTGATTATTAGGGAACAAATTTCAGCCTAACAAACAAGGTCTCTCAGTGAACTCCAGTGAGCCTCTGGTGAGGTGAGAAGTACAAGACAATTCACTGATGTTGCAGATATTACTTTTTGGAGGGAAGGGCTTAGAGATGTCCATATCTTAAATAGACTTAGGTTTGAAAAATATGTCTTCTGTAAGTCATATCAATTTTATACCAAATAGTTACAACAAAAGCAAAAAGGCAAAACTCCCCTTGCCAACCCAAGGGCCTTATTTCCATTTCAGTTTATTCTCTAAAAGAGTAACAAAATGCCTTTAATGTAATGAAAATAACGGCCCTGTGAAGGATTTTAAAAGGATTTTAAAAGCACATATTTGCAAGGACCAAGGACTTACTCTCCCAAGTCACTTGGAGATGTTAATGATAATCTCACCTTTTTGTGCAAGATCACACTGGGGTAAACTGCCAACACAGAGGTTCCCAAGCCTCAAACCTGACTTTGCCAGAACATCCATACACACGTTCTGCTCGCCCACCAGCAGGTTTGCAGAGTGCCTGTCTTGTATTTCACTTGGCCTTGAAACTGGCTGATATAAGTCAGCTCAGCTAGTTAATTAAACCCTACACTTCCCTTGAAACTAGCTTGTTTCACTAATGATGCCAAGGCAAATATTTCTGTTGGCTTTCTCAAAAGTCTGCAATTGTTCCTATGTGGATGTAGCTTAAAAAGCCAGAAATAGATAAATTCAATGTTACTGGAAATTGCTCCCCATCTTAAGCCTCCATTACAAGGAAACCATTATGAGTTTCACAGTATCAATTCCAAATGCAGCATTATTTGTATCTTCTTATAAATAAAAAGAAAAAAAAATCACAGAAAAATTAACACAGTCCCTTAATTATATCTTTATGCTCTTCACCTCAAAGACAGAACACTGGAGGATAACTATGATTCTCCAAGAGTTTTAAATCTAGAATTCAAGAACACCTTTACTATTTAACTAAGAGTTCAGGTTCCTTCCAAGATCAAGGTGTTAAATGCCACAGAGATGGACTTATCAAACTGTGTGAAAGAGATCAGATACCAAACTTTCACATTTCCACAATAAGCTCTTATAGATGACTTAGCTCTCTAAATAGATGACTAAGAAAGCAACATTCAGGCAAGTACAAACAAGAAAACACCATACTTATGTCAACTTTCACAGTTTTTGTGAAGGCTAGAGGCTCCAGAATATGTTTTAGGACAAAATTCTCCCTGCTTGGTCTATCCCAGAGTTGCAAAAATTTCTCCATTAGCTGCAAACAGTTTATTTCCCCCATCAAATTGTACTTAAGTGTACGAAACCATGAAAAAAGAGACCCTTAAAGATGTAGGTTACGTAAGTAATACAAGAAGGTCATGAAACTGCAGGATTTTTGGCCTGCTGGGGGACAGCTCTGTTGGGCTGCTGCTCTGCTGCTGCTCAAACCAGGCCTGTGGACTTCCCACACAGCAACTGAGCAATTGCAATATCTGCATTACAGCAGGAGAATAACACAGTCCAAAGACAAGGAAAAGCACCAGAAGTCACAACCCAAAAGCTGAACTACTGTGGACTTCTCCTAAAGCCTTCAAGCACAAAAAGGTTATCATTAATCTTAATAATTGCAAATTACATATTACACATGTAGACAAGTGGTTAGCAAAAGGAAATGTCAAACAGAAGGTTTATTTAAATGGAGGTTTCCTCAGTAAAAAAACCCAACAAGTATAAATTGGGAATGCACACACAGGCAGCTGGAAGGCAAAGCAGCAGCTGCTGACTTAACAGCCTGGATTAGAACACACTGGCCCCTTCATGTTGGTGCACCTCCCAAAGAAGTGAGGCAGTCCTTGTGGAGTTCCCAAGGAAAATGGTAATTTGTAAAAACTGCCTCTTCATTGGAGAGACAATATGATCCCAGGGACAGCACTCCCAGCATTTTAGCTTCACTGAGTCTTAATGAATGCAGAACCTCTAAGATGCAATCAGAGGACATCACTGCAAGTAGGAGTATAAAAAAGGGTCAGAGAAGTTCAAAAGCAGAAAATCATTGAAAACTAAAGCACAAAAACCTCTGAGAACACCACAACCAACAGCATCCATTCACTAACTCAGACTAACACAAATGAAATTCCATTTTGTAACACAACTCCTGTGAGACACAAGAACTCAGGGTTTTGTCATATGAGAAAATGATATCTTGGTGGGTGATAAAATAACACATGTTATTTCAGATAACCTACACAGAAACAATCCTGTGCTTTCATCTTACAGCAGAATAGAACTTTTTATATAATGCTACTTTGGAGCAATCCTGTTTCATCCTTGCAAGCTGCCACTATTTAATTCAGACTGTGAACTTTTAAAAATAATGGCCACCCCTTATCTTGTTCAGAAAAACAGGGTTCTGATTACAACTTCACATGTATTAATTTAATGCACAGCTACTAAAAGTATTTTAGCAATGCTAATGAGATGATCACTTGACATTTTCCATTTTTTATTTAAAAACCAAATAGTCAAGTAAACAAACAGAAGAGAAGTAAACAAACCTGAAAAACATTTTTCATTGAAAAAGAAAAAACTGTGATATAACCATATGCAAGAAAAGGTTATTTCAGATATGGACAATAGAAAAGAGTAAGAATGCATGGAGTCCAGTCATGCAAAAACTTGACTATTTTTTAAATGTTCTAATTTCTGCAATTAAGTTAATTATTGCACAATAGTAAGTGACCACAGTGCTCCTCAGTTGCTGAAAACAACCTTTGGATCTATCATGCTGCCTTCAAACAGGCAATTAAAGTGAAAAATGAGAGTGTGCATAACTTTCCAGTACCATATATTATATACAAATAACACACAAATAAGAACCAAACACTCAATCAATTTAGTCATGCTTTTATCTGTTTATTTGAACATGCATTACTTTGCTACTCTTGAAATCCTTATTACAGATAATCTAGTGCCTTAAGAAGAGTTTTCCCTTACCAGAAATTAAGAGAACTTTCCAATTATCTGTCCCCAAAATAATTTGCATTAACTGAGGCTGAGTAGTATAAAACACACTAGCTGTGGTCTTTCCTGGTCCCTTTTAGAGTGGTGCTGACTGGAGATAAATCTCAGTCCTTGAGGGCCCTCTCAGACCTCTGGCACACCTGAACAGGCTGGCACCCACAGTCTACAGTTGCCTCTGCCACAAAGAATAGCAACCCAATCAAACCATATTTAAATAATCTCTTGCTATGACCTTCTCCTCTGAAAACCCAAACAAATCTCCAGCAGCAACTACAAGACAGAGAGCTGTGTAGGAGAGTATAACCCAAACCCTTTCAGAAAATATTATAGTGCACTGTGATTGAAGACACCCTCAATCTCAGTAGCTCATGCCTCAGCATAAAAAGAGTAATGCTGTAAATCAGCTACTTAATTTCTATTCAAACAGAACATAATTGCTGGTAACTGGCTGAAAAGCAACAAATGCCAAAAAAAGGTCTTTGTGATCTTTCAGATGTAAAGAACTGCAAACAGACTTCATGTGCCATGATGCTTTTCCACTTACTATGCTAATTAGTTTTTATTTGAAACACACAATTATTGCTGCAACCAAATGCAATCATTAATGTATTTATTTGATAGGCAAAATATTCATGAATCAAATCAACAGGAAATAAGCAGTGCTGGAAATGTCCCTTAGAGAAGGAAAAAAACCTCCAAGACTGCTGCAATTTAATTTTAATTTTTAAATATTCAGTTTTTAAGCATTTGAAATGTTAACATCTTGCTTGCAATTTCTAAGTGCAAATACACTTAATGAAGCTTGACATAGAGAAAAATTAGAATGCCATTTTCACAGAACTTAACAACATTTAATTCATGTAAAATAACCTCATGATATGTCACTGGAGAGTAAATAAAAGGTCCATTTGCACTTAACAGTCAAGCACAGAGGACATAACATATATCATTAGTAATCTCTAAAATTATCCCATATCAGTAATTAAATGAGAATTTTTATTCCTCACCACACTATGATGTCTCTTTTGGCTGAGAGTTTTAAAAACTCGTGTACTGTGGAAAGGCATTCACTCGGATCAGGGAAGCTCCCCAAAATCAATTAAAAGAAAACTTAATTCATGATCTAAGATACTATTCTGTACTGAAACAATGATCAAACCACTTTCATGACCTGCAGCACTGCCCCCAAACGCCCACACCAGCACAATGGTCTCTTTAATTGCTTTTGCTGGGTTGAAGGACTCCTGGCCAGCATGGCTGTATTGCCTCCCCAGATGACTCCTGATGCCAGCAAACCCCCTCTGCCTGCATGGCTGTGACTCCCTGGTACTACTGGGCTGCCTGTGGGGGGAAAAGAGTTTGTCATTCCCTACGCTGCCAGACTGGAGAGAGTGGAGGAAAAAGAGTGGACCCAGCCCTGCCTGCAGAATTTCTAGTTATTCAGTCAAATTGCTCCACTTCCAGCATTTCACACATTTCTCCCCTCTCTAAGGTCATACACGTCATTACCCAGTACATCTGGAAGTGACACAAAATGAAGAAGAATGAGGAGCATTCATCCTGCTCTTAGCATTTTGCCAGAATTATACGGAAATAAATTTTTAGAGTTGATAATTGATTGATTGAGGGTTGAATTCTGTGGGTTTCTATGAGAATCCAGGCCTCATTTGGTCAAATCCATTGGGAAGTTTGGCCTTTTTTGGGCAAAACTTGGTAACTAGTAGAAGAAGAACAATCTTTACATAAACCACAAGGCTCTGTTTTTTCAGTGTGAGGTGAGTACATGCTCAAGACGGTATTTTAGGATAAACAGTTTAGCATAAAGGAAGCAGTTATTTCAAAACAGCTAGTTTTCCTACTAAGAAAATGTAAAATTTATAGGTTTGTGTTTGGCCTTCATATTAATATTACTCAAATACTCAAACCTTTGTTGTCATCTAGTTTTAATAAGGAAGACCTGGCTAAACATTCAAAAATAAATAAAACCTTTACTTTATATAAAACTTCAAAAATATATGTATCTTGACAGTTCTCATGCTTGAGGGTTTTATTTCCCAAAGTAGTAATGATCTCCAGGAGTTAAAATAATATGATTATATCCCAACTCCATGACCAGCTAAACCACAACTGAACTGCAGTGGCACATATTTCATTTGCCATGCCAGAGAATCTCCATTTCAGACTATCAACACAGCACTAAATTTCCAAGTGTCACTGGAAACAGGCCACCTCTAATTTTGGTTGGAAACACTAATATGAACTGCTATAAGCAGCACAGCCACTATTTTACCAGTTCAACCTCTTCATCTTTACCAGGAATGAGAAAGCTTTTTACTCTCAGTTTAATGCTGTGTCTTCTCTCCTCTGCACACACTGCACTTCAGTGGCTGAAGGATTTTTAGATTTATTTTAAGGGAGGATTTTATGAGAAGGAAACAAAACATATTTTTCTTGTGAGTCACTAAAATTACTATAAGCAGCTTATCTTCTGTGCTACTACTGCAGTCTTGTAAGAGACAGGGTTCCTAATCTTCGCTTCCTGCTGACAGGGAGTGCACAGAACTATTGTGCTCTTTCCTTCTTACATTTCTGTAAGGAAGAAGGAAAGACATAATTACCCACAAGAAGCATAGAGCATAGTTCCTCCAAAGAAGCTCCAGAAGACAGCAACTATGCCAGGTAGAGCATGGACAAGAACCAGATGTGTTAGAACACCCGGTGTTCAGCTAACCTTTATTTCCTGAAATGTCTTCTTCCAAAATTTGTTGGTATGTACTGTGTCTTACATAATTTTATTATTTTATTTCACTGGGAATAATTTCACCACCAATATGCCCCATCCAAGGCCATGAACAATTCCATATTTGTCACCAGAGCTACACATGAAACATCCGGCAACAAGCCTACTTTGCAGGGAAGAAGAAACCCACAAAACCACATATCACATATCAAATTTCCCAAAGGGAGTGAGTGTGGTGTGGGGGTGTCCCACACCACTGATATCACTGAAAACAGTCCACAAATGTGAACCTTATACTCTCAGATGAAAAATCTATTTTTCTGCAAACCAACTGTCAATAAATAAAATAGTTATCCCCCAGCACCTTTTGGAAGTCTAAGACTCAATTATTGGGATAACAGGAACTGGCATATGAGAAAATTTTAAAGTGCTGCTAATTATCAACCTGGAGCAACAAGACTATTTTATTTGCCCTTAAATATTAACAGTGGTGCAGAACCTTTGCAGTTTTGTACCTTTGACAACTGTTTTTGAAAGAGAATCTCAAAATATCTTGAGAACTAAGAAGGTGAAATAGATTATTTCATACACTGAAGTTACTGAATTGGTTCCAGCCTCCCCAGCCACTGGGAAGCCAAGTGTAGCAAGGAGTTTGGTGCCCTCCATTGAATGAATCTGGCCATCTCAGTTCAGCTCTCAGGACAGGATTTTGCAGAGCAGGGAATGGGTGAAGCTTCACAGCTCCACCAGAACTGGATCCTGCCATGTGCTCTCTCACCTCAGTGGCCTGAACCTATACAGCACAAAGATAAAGGTTTTACTCTCACACAACCACTCGTAAACTGAGGCTTGCAGAGGGAGAAAAAAACCAAAAGGTGAGTGATCAGTTCAAAACAGAAAATAAATTTATATAAGCTTAAAAATATCAACATTAAGCAGAGATTTAAGGATATAGATGAGCTTAATAATCAAAGATGTTCTAAGACCATGGTGTGTTCTTATACATTCTAGTTTTACTTATTATCCCAATCAAAACCATGCAGCATCCAACAAAAGAAACAAAAAACACCCCCACAATCCCCCCCCCAAACAAGCAAACAAAACCCCTCTAAACCCTAACAACAAAAACCAACCAACCAAAACAAACAAAAACAAGCCCCCCCACCCCGTGCTGTCCCCCCCCCAAAAAAAACCCACCTAAACCAAACAAAAAAAAAATTGCCTGGTGTGAACACATAGGAAATACAAGAAGTTATCAATTCCTTCAAAATTGTCACACTATCTTTGCCCTCACACAGAATTTGAATATAGAATAATTAATCAAATAGTGACACCAATGAATACAAAGCTAGCTGACCATAATAATAAAAAAACAGTCCTTACAATTATGACAACAGGAAGACTATTCACTATAAAAGCTCACCAAAAAAAATTACATGCCATTCTTTGGCTTAAACAGTTTTGCCTGGCATTCGTGTAAGCCTGAAGTATCTGTATCTTCCTTAATGACTGATGTAATAGAAAGCAAGAGGAGGGCATTGCACTTTTTGCAGGTGAAAGTGGTGCTCCAGGTTCACACGAGTCAAGCTTGGGCAGGCTTCTCAGCAGAGAAAGCTCATTTTCTGCTCAGGAATGTCTAAGGGGATCAAGCATTCTAATAAATGCACTGGTTTGTCAGAAATCAGTTTTAATTAAGTAAAAGTAAGAAAAAAGATATGAAAGAGAAATTTTCCTACAAGCAGTAAAATTTCTCCTTGCATTGAATTATGTACAAAAAAAAATCTGCTCACTTATTTTTGCATGTGAGTTTGAAACGTAGTTTATTTCTAATGTAATAGTGTAGACAAGCAATGCCTCACTCCTAGTTCAGGGTAACTTTGAAAAGTAGTATAGCCCTGTTTCAAAGCAGTGTTAAATTTAAATTTAGTCATTTGAAAAATGGATCATTCAGAATTTCCAGAACACCAGTTATTTTGCTATTCTTGTGTATTATAAGCCATTAGAATCAGGAAGAATTTAGAAACAGGTAGGGATGAAAGGAGGACATTCAAGCAAGGCCTTCTCAGATCATGATACTAAAATACCTACTGCATATATGCACACCTTTCAGGGTAACTAAAAAAAAAGATGCACATTCTTCTACAATCCAGCTGCTAATTTTACAGTCGGTAGCTGACAAAGAAAATTACTTCCTAAAGTGATGGTATAGTACCTTCTACTACTCTTACTACTGAGCAGCAATTAATTAACAATTAGGAATTGACAGCATTACCAATTATTACAGAAATAAATCTTAATAAAATTTTTATTCTGTACTGTTTCTCCTCTGATCAACACCCAAGTATGAAACAAAAAGCACAACATACATTTACCAAAATTATTTAAGGGATATGATAAGAGAGAGACAATAGATAAAGATTCTGATTCTGAATTTAAGGACAATTTAAACTCTGATTAATTTGTCTCAATATTTATTCAGCTATGCTGTTACTTACTCTGTTGGAGTTATTTGTAAACACAATTCTGTATAACCCTCTAAAAAACATTAAATACTTTGTCCTCAAAAGACTATCAGTCTATAGATAAAGACACTTTCAACTTTAAAAAACCCCATATTTCAATAATAACCTTACAAGTGAAATTGCACATAACAGCAGAAAAATAACATCACCTTTCCAAGTATGTTACTACCTGCAACAGCAGGTGCTTCCTGGTTTTAGTCTGCTTCTCTCTTCTCAAAAAATAGTTTTAGAAGTTTAACAAAACCCTTTAAAACATTTCCATCAAAGGCTTATTTAAAAAGGTATGGCCTGTTAAAGGGTATTTGTTCAGAAGAAGAGCTTCTTTGGTTTGCTTTTTCTAAACAAACTAATAAAAGAACCCAACTGGCGACCAAATACTTCTCCAGGTTCAACAGACACCCGCATACTAGCATCAGGACAATAAAACTGCATTCCTGCCAGGATTAATTCACAATATTTAACTAAAATTGTTTCAAACTCTTTTTATATTCAGGACTAACACGGTGTGCAAGTATGGTGGTTGGATTACAAGAGAAATGAAGACCACCAGCAATAATGCTCCCCTTCCTCCAAAGCATTTTCCCTGTCCCTCCAATAGGCCTCTTCTATTCCCTCCTCTTGTCTCTAAATCCATCTGCTAAGGCTGTGTGAATTATCTCCCTCTCCCATTCAGTTTGGATTTTAGCAAGTTCCAATATTCATTCCTTAATGCAGTGTCATTGTGCTCACCCCTTGCTCTACAGAGTGGTGTTGATTTGCAGAGAGAAGCAGAGAAATGCCTTGTAACTCCTCCATAATTTATTCTAGCCCAAAAGTTTTCCACTGCAGTCAGTAGACTACCTAATAGCCTAGTCAAAATGAAGACAAACATCTTCTATGATAGAAAACCGTGGGGAAGGTGGCATGAATTAAAGAGCCTGAAAATAAACACCTTAAACAAACCACCTCAGCAGGAGACCGAGATTGTCTGGCAATGAACTGCAGACAAGATGCTTCAAAAAGCCCCATAACAAAGAAAAAGCTGCATATTGTTCGAGGGTTCCCATGTCAGCACCACCCCTGAAGCCAGAAACATTAATAACTTCTCTTTTGTTTTTCTTCTTTCTGAGGAGGAGAAGGGAGTTGAAATCAAAACAAACAAATAAAAGTATATAAACATGATTTCTTTTCTTGCTGGTTGAAATTTGCCCATGCCAAGTACTAATGTGCGATCCTGGAGCTGAAGTTTCTTGTTTTTGTTTTGAAAGAGCAATGGAGTCCTACAATTTGGTTGAATGATAAGAAGCTTAAGACACTCCTTCCCAGAGACTGTCCACTGCATCAGCTCAGCAGCCAAGCTTATCAGTTTGATGAGGTAATTGCTTACATCTTTTCCTAGCTAGATTTCTCTTTTTCTTCCTTACACTCTTGGAAAAAAACTTTAATGAATTGATTATCAATTAAATGTACCAGACTGACAGCTGTCAAAAATGCTCTCTGCATTGCCTTGATTAGCAGAAATTTACTATGAGCAGTCAAAATATAAGTTTTTCTGCTGCTGTATCATGGGGGAAAGACCAACTTTCCAGTGTGAAAGTACAGGCATATCATTGTACTACAGGATGAGACCCAAGGAGTCTGACAACCCTTTGCAATCTGACTTCAATGGAAAGAAATCTGGTGGGCTGTGGAAGGAAAGCACAGGAAGGTACAACACGCTCTGCCATCCATCGGTGTAAATCACCACTGGACTGGGACAGGGATGGATGACTGGAGTCAGACTGCACTACAGTCATGCTGCAGCCTGAGGTAGTGTCTGCTGGGAATACAATAGTTCATTCTCATGCCCATGCAATAAATGGCCTTCTCTCGGCAGCTACCAGTTAAGATTATAAATCAGCATGTTTTGCAATATTAAAAGCCACTCCAGCTGCAAAGGAACCAAGATCATAAATTCTTTTCAATGCAGTTTTGAACAGCTTCAGACAGTAGCGAGGCTTTCCTGGGAACACTAGACAGCTGTAAAATAGCTGCTTCAAATTTAGGTTCTATTACAGGAGATGGAAAAGACCTGTATGAACTATTTAATTAACAGATCAAGCCACCAAGACCCACAAGGAAAAAATTCAGCTCTTAACAAAAGGCTTTAACTGTTTCTTGATCCACTATGTGATATTTTTGAATTAAGTCAAAAATCTGAGTTGAAGGACATCTCCAGACCGCATCTCCCTGTTGCTATTAATGCATGTCAAGTTAACAGTGGGGATTAGCAGAATTTGAGCTATTTCTCAGAAGAATGAGCCTGCTAACTAGAGGTCTGAGGAACCCACACACCAGCTCTTCCTCAAACAGGCATGAAAAAGGTTTTTGCTAATCCGTTCCTTTCCTCATATTAAATCAATGGCTCCTAATCTCCAGCTGATCACTTCATTTACCAAAAAGGAAATTAGACTATTTTTTCTCTATCTCAACAGCAGCTATAGTTGCCCATGCAAAATACATCTCTGCTGTTCATCAGACCTGGTTATTTAAGAGCAGGTTTGGAGTGGAATGGAAAAGGAACATTGTAGAATCTGCCACCACCAGTAAAAGAACTTCACAATTCTCTGCAAACAATGATCAATAGCTGCAATTATTGCTCAGTGGTTTCACTGAGACTTGCTTGGGCTTTGCATGTGAGAGGAATGCCATCACCAAAAACCTGCTCTTCTTTAAATCCAGTTATGTTCAGCGTGAAAAAAGAAGGGAGCCTACCAGCTAGCACGTAGTCTGGAATGGTGGACACGGAGAGAGTAACAAGCTATGCTGTGTTTCTGCAAGATAGAACCCTTAAGAAAGCAAGCAGAGCCAGGAGTTGGACTGGATGATCTTAATGGGTCCCTTCCAACTCAGATTACTCTATGATTCTATCCTTTTCTGCTTCTCACAATAAATCTGGACACAGTCCTGGTCTCCAGCACAAGCAATGTGTCTTAGGTCTTGTTTTCTGCCCAGGTGAAAAAGGACCCGCTTCTTTCCTTCAGGTTTAAAGCCCAATATGACAAAGAACTGTCACGAAGCACCTTGAAAAAGCATTGCATAGTAAGTACCTTTAGCCCGCTATCAATAATGGCAAAGCTTACCTTAAAGAAAATTATTAAGTACCAAAGTTACTTCTGGTCCCAGTTTTAAATAAGAGAGTGAATATTCTGCACTGGCTAGGATCAAAGGCCTTGAGGGCATTTTCCAGCTCAGTCACAGACTGCATAACAGTTCTGACACTCATTTCTTTGCTCAATTCACATTTATTTTTATTTTTAGCACCTCAAACCTTCTTCTGCTTGCTGTGCATAAAATTAAAGAAGATTCCTGAGGCTACATTGTATTTGATGGTGCAATTAAGTATCTACAATGAGATGCGAGCATAACTGTACTTCAAAATCTTCCCATTACCACACTTTTTTTTTCACTGTTCAAATAAAAACAAAGTGCCATTTGCCTTGGTTATTACCAGTTGTGGAAAGCTGCAATGAGGTTTCCCTAGAGCTTTCTCTTCTCCAGGATGAGAGAATGGCTGTGCCATTCAGCTTCACATCATCTGCAAACTCACTGAGGGTATACTTGATCACACTCTCTGCCACTGAGAGATTAAAGAGCACCAGTTCCAGGACAGAGCCCTGAGGGACACCATCCATCAGCAGCCTCAGCCTGGACATAGAGCCATTGACCACAGCTCTCTGGCTGCAGCAGGGTACCAAATAAACAACTCAGGCTGTAAGGTATACAACACTGAGGAGAAAACACATGAGAATGTGTGTAACTCTAGTCACTGCATGCATCCAAATATTCAATCATCCACAAGTGCTTGGAGCCACTAAAATAAAGTGAGCAGGGTGGGTGGGGAGGATGACACTCAAAACCCCCACCATCACCCTGAAAATAAAAAAGAAGCGCTTGGTTTGAGTTCACTGTCATATTCCTGGCAAAATAGCTGCTGAAGCACTGCAGAGAATTTTACAGGCCTGGAGGAGACACTGGAGAAATACAAACATATCAATGAATACCAGCAGTGAGAGATAAACAGTTTCAAATGCTTCGTACAACTAGAATCACTTTGCAGCCAGATTCATTGCCAAGATGAAGACTTGGAAGGCTTCTGTCAGACTATTTCCAATTACAGTGTTTTATGAAAACACAGGGCATACAGTATGCCTTGATGAGAAAAACCAGTGTATATATAGGCTCATCATCCTCAAGCAGAAAGCACTGAGGTAAGTACTAGTTGTTATGGATACGTCTGCATAAGTAATGGGTGTTATTGCATCTAACCTTCGGGTTTCATTTATTTTATATTGGAGGGTGTGGGTGTGTGGAGAGAGATTTATGGTTTATGTTATAAACTTTCATCTGCCACAAAATCCTGAAGTGTTCTTACACTGACTGAAAAAATACCTTCAAGCAATGAGTTTAATGTAAATTCAGAGGAATCAAATATCTTTAGGCAACTTTGAAAAATGCACTGCTGATTGTTCTTTTAATCAGTTTGTGTATTGCTCAGAAATTCTTTGATAAGCAATGTTTCTCACTGAGTATGCACAATTAAATGTGAACAGATTTCATGACACAACAGACACACAAGTCAATGGTGTGTTTCTTGTGTAAACTGACTTCTCAGTCTAAGAGCTGTTTTTCCAATGACTGATGCTATACTGGGGGGGAAAACCCCACCCAACTCTCTTTGATGACCTCAGAATAACTAAATGAGGCACACACAGGCTAGAGATACCATCATATTCTAAACGTTCTTCTTTGTATGCATACAAGACAGGAGGAAAGATTCTCAGGAACAGAAAAAACAAATAGCAGACGAAATTCGAAATCGGTTTTGGTACTGATACCTAGTAATATAAAAGGAACATCTGAAACCAGGTGTGTGGGTTTAGAGATTCTTGTGTAGAGTTTTTAAAAATAAATTTTAATTTCAGTTAGAAAACAGAGTGTTGGTAATTGGAGATAGTCTGTGTTCTAAGCCCTTCTGTTGGGTAAACGTGACAGCTCCAGAAGAAGTTCATGTGTTTTCTATTTTTAAATGAAAATACAACTTGCTTTCTCCTATTTAGGTAATAATAATAAAAACAAACAATTATAAACACACACACACACATATATCTATATAAATCTATACCAATACACATGGCCCAGTTTAACAGATCTGGAAATCAGTCAAATGAAAAATTAGTCCTAAATTTTTAAGCCAACTTCAGAAGTTGGACCTATCAAGACTGTATAGAGTTTGGAAGCTCTACAGATCTCATTGACCATGACCTGAAAAGCAGTAAACTAAATTCAGACCTTGGACTGTTTCTTTGGACCTCTGTTCTCCTTTAAACCCAGACTTGAAAAGCTTTGCCTTCTCTCCTTCTCTCCTCACCTGTCAGCAGTCCCTAAAGGCAGTTTGTGCTCAATCTCATTTTTGGTCAGAGAAACAAGAGAGAAAACTTTCAGGTCTCCCTTCCCAGAGACTTCAGCACTTTTAATTTTAAAATTAAAAATTTTAAAAAATAAAATCAAAGAATTCTTAGGAACTTTTGCTTCTTAACAGTCTCATTACAAATGTCTACTATGCTAAAATAATGAACAATTTCCAGCTATTGTAACCTTGCCAAATTTAAACAGTTTTCACTAAAAAGAATCTACTTTCCTCTCTTATAAGTTCTAAAGCTTGCCCCAAGACAGGGATATGGATCATCTGAATGAAATGGGTATAGTATCTTCAACACTAGGGAAACACAGTTTTTTCCTAGTTTTCTTTAAAAAACACATGAAACTTTTTATTAAAACCCACAAACAAAGAATGTGTCCAAAAGCTGACACTGAGCACAAAAAAAACCCCAGTCCAAATGGTTTAGATGTGGAAAGGTTTTAATTAAAAAACACTTCTGAAATAGAAAATGGAAGTTCATTGAGAGGTCTTACCACAATTTCTTTACAGATCTCTGTAGCTTGCTGTTTTATCTGCTGAACATGTATAGAAAGAAAGAACTAGCATAAAAAAAAAGCCTTACTGACAAATCAAGAGAATTTTGACAACACAAACAGAAGGAGATACTATCTAGCATAACCTTTCTTTCTTCTGCTCTTCTAAGCACTTCTTTAACCCCCTTCCTTTACTTTGAAACAAGAGTAGAGAGGTACAACGTGCCAGGTAACTTTGCATCTTATCTATTTAATCAATGCCAACCTCTGAAAGGGAAAACTAAATCCTTCCCAGTTCAGAATTTCCCAGCTTAGTGGGTGCCATCTGGCACCATCAGCATTTTATTTCCTGTTCGATTTTTTCCAAATTTACTTCAACTTTTTGATTGCTCCTTGAGTTTGTTTTTTGCAAGACCCACAATGTCAGCTACCTCCATACACATCATTGGACACTTTCTTTGAAGCACAGAGTTGACAAATAGCATCAGCACAGACCAAAAGGACAGCCAGTTCTTAGAGGCACATATTTTCTGATCTCATCTCATGATTGCTTTGTCATCAAAATCAGCTGCACTATTACTTCTGCAATATTAGGATCAGCTGAGCTCCTTTTAATATAAGTCCTGCTGTTTTTAAAGCTTTAATGATGTTCCCAAATAATTTGTCACAGAACAGAATTTACCACAATCCACCTATATATGGAAAGGATGACTGAAATGAAATAATGAAAGAAAACACAGGGAAGAAATTATATCAAACTAATATGGAAGTTATTTGAATGGGATTTTTAGCTGCATGAAGAGATTTAGCCAGGAACTATATTATATCTCTAATTCCAAAATTATGGCACATTCTTCAGAAAAGAAATCAACTTCAAAATATCACTTAAGTCAGCCAGTCAAATCTGTAGCAAAGAAAGATTTTTATTTTCCAAAAATCATTGCTAAAATGATTTTGTTAAAAATCATCAGTTAATAAAGAAGGCTTTTAACAGCTAGTTTAGTTGTATCTTTAAACAACTTCTTTATTTTTATATTTTGACCTCACACACACATAACCTATAAAATCATGTTTAAAATGCATACAGCTCCTAAAACTAGCCCAAGAGCATGAAGAAGTTTTAAGTTAGAGATGCCAGCCTACTGAAACAAACAGAGCTCCTGGAAACACCAGTCTCAAAAGACTTGCATTTTCCAGGTGCAGTAAATTCTTCAACTCTTCTCATGGTGAATAACATGGGAGGTTTCCCACGTTCTCAGCAGTACCAAGGCCACGCCATAAGGAACTTTTTACTTAATTGGATAAGCATCAGCATTTCTTCCCCCTTCTTCCAGCCACATTTCACAACTACTTCTGGGAGAAATCCCAGTTTCAGGAATTGGTACATTCAGCATGACTGCTGCACTCTCACTATGCCTAAACTTCATGGACCCCGTGAGCTACTGGCATTTGGCTCCAACTCCAACCAGAAAATACTGCTGTATGTGAGAACTGCTATAACTCTTATTTATATTTTACCCATTCTGGCATGTTCTCTGTCTGTCTCATTCTCCCCACTCCAACCTGCTTGTAACAGCTATGCAGCAATTTTACTTCAGAGGAAATCTGAAGATCACAAAAAATTATCTCCAATAACAAAATTCAGGTCGATATTTGACAAACAGGTTCTTTCACCAAAAGACAAGCCAGACATTTGAATTCTCAAGCACTGCCAGGACAGAGAGCAACTTGCCTGTTCAGATGAGCAGCCAGTCCTTTTGAGACCTTAGAGATAAACCAGACAAAATGCTAGATAGGAACAAAATGTACAGTAACAGTATACAAAAGCTGGAGTCTAGGATAAGAACACAAACGGGAGGGAAATAATTTTGCAAAGGCAAGTTTAACTCATAAAACTAAATCTGAAGCGTAAGATTTCATCCTCCGTTCTTTGTGACTTCTGAGAATTTCAGAGTACACCATACCAACTCAAGACTACAGAAAAAAATATGGAAAAAACTGTTTGATACTTTCCCCATCATAGTTTGAAATGGATTTATTATGCAAATTTCATTTCTAGCATGCTACAGAGAGGAGTAAATTTCTGCTTGTTAAACTGTCTCCATCTTCGTTGCTGTTTCCTGCCTAGTATGAAAGAAAGTAAGCAGTACTGCCAAAACCAAAATGAACTCAGAAAATAAGAGATACAAGAAAGGCAAAGGTATTTACAAAACCATTTCCCAGGTAATTTAGATAGTTATTAAGATTGATTTGTTTTATATGCTGTAGCCTCTGGCATAAGCTTAGAAGAACAAATGGCTTGATCTTGCAACCTTTCTTCACACAACTTAATCTTACTGCCTCTGAGGAGCAACCTACATGATAAGAGGGCAAACAATGGAGAAACTGAGATCAAACAACTTAGATTAACAGATACCAAAGTGAAAACACTGTTAGAAGAACTAAGTCTATCTGGTTAAGAACTAGGTGCGAACAGGACTCGCAATATTTATTTTTAAAATTCTTGTAATGCATTGCACTCATCTTTTGGGCTGTTAGGCTGTGATGATGGCACTGGCAGCAGAACACAGAAGATGAAATTCCAGAACACTCATATCAGATACCTCTCTGAAATAATCACAGACATTGGCTGCCCTGGGAAATCAGGCACTGCCTTCCACTCCCTGCAGGCCTGGCGGCACCGCAGCACATTGCCAATGGTGTAGTGAAAGTTCAACTCCTGAAAGAGCTGCCACAGGGGAAAATTGGTAGACTGTACTGGGCCACAGTTACAGAAACAGAGCAGAGATTTTACTTTTCAAAATACTACTGCTGTCATGCAAAATGACTCTGGGGTCAGAACTCTCCAGCAAAGGAGTCAAAAATGAAAGCAATTAATTTGTCATTACTCAGTTTATCAGCCAGAATAAAATGAAGTGTGCAAGAACTGTACCTTATGAAGCCTCAGATAAATGGTAATTTGCTCTGTGAAAAGTTCATGAGGCAAAAACAAGACCTTTGATACACAATAAAGAGTGGCTAAGAGAGGACAAGGGTGGCAGTGCCTCTGAGAACAAGCTTCCTTCTGTGTCAGAATTCAAAGTTTCAACTAAGATGAAAGTTAAAGTTATGTCTGCTTATGTTTGCGCTATGTGAAAGGTGATGCAGATGAAAACTCGCAAGAAAATGGCAGCATGACATTATTAAAGAACAGGAAACCAGGAGCCCAAAAAATAACATCAGGAAAATGATCACGAGAGACAACAGCGGGCTAATGCAAGCCCTGGGATATATGAGTATGCCCATATGTCTTGTGAGCTCATCAGCTATCATGACCTTGATTTTTGCACAAGATGTTTTGTCTCACTTTCATACTTTCCACTAATTTTCCACTTCCTATGTATTCAACAGAACTACTTTGGAAGAGAGTCCACATATTCAAACCCCTCCACGTGGTTCAGGATAGCATGTCACAGCTGCCTAAACTCCTGGCATGGCCTTACACCTTTCAGTACTGGATTATGACATCTTTCAGCAAAGCATTTTTGAGTTTAAATGGTTTGTCTCAAGGCTCTCAGTAGGGAAGTGCAGGGTTTCATGAATCATTGAAAAGATGGAAATACCTGCTGTCAACAAACAATCAGATCGCAACTGTTTCACATAAAACCAGAGGACAGATGTATCCGGAATGGTCCCACTTTGCCTTGCTTTACCAGTGGCTCAGAAAGCAAACAGCTGTGGAAGTCACAAGACCACACAGCCTGGATGAATAAAGTGTTTTCACTATGATTGCTTATATGTTCTTTTCATAAAGTTCACTCCAATTTTCACTGTTAGGGCCATTGATTTGATTTCCATTGGACATCTTGCTATCTATATCCTGCTCCACATCCACGTGACACAGGCTTAAGTTCCACGTAGACAAAAAATGCCATATATACAATAGCTCACTCCAGCTTATTATTATGATGACAGCTGCAAATGGGTATGTTCCACCAATCTATGTTTGCACTGGACATTGTCTGAGACTGGAGAGCATCAAAGCGGAGGAACTCCCCAGGGACCACGAGCATAGATGTCTCCATGGTGACAGCATGTTTTAGATGTGTTAAACATGATGATTGCATATTATTTTAGAAAAAGGATGGAAACAAAGACATCATCAAGATAGTGAGACAGCAATGAGGTAGTTCAAAAATTTTTAATACCTTTAAAAATACATACTAATTGGACTGCACTAAGAATCAACAGAAATGCAACTGAAGGAGCACCAGAAAAAAGGCACTTCCAGTTTTCATGGGAAATTGGTGATGATGTTTTGACAACATAAGCACTTAGGTGCTTTGTTAATCAGCTTTTAAAACATTAATTTTAACACTGGAGCAAAAAAATTGTTTTAATGAACACAGCAATGAGAGATGACGACTGTTCACATGATTACCCATTTTTCTTTGTTACAGTCCAAAAAGCATACACATGACACAGACCTAGCGATGGCTAGAGTATATTCCAGAAGTAACTTCTTCATGAAAACAGCTTTCAGGGAATAAGTGACAACATTCTGTGTTGTATTAGCAGAGAATGGCAAATACTGTTCTATCCAGCTGGTGATTTTTTCCTGGATTTTGTTTTACACTCTTCCTCCTCCTTTCCCCCTTATATTCCTAGATTTATTTTCTTTCATGGTTCATGTGCTAAGGTCCTATATAAGTCTCAAAACTATAGTCAAAACTCCGAATTCCAGAGTAATTCAAAAGACTATTAAAAAAATTCTCTGTAGTTCTTCCATAAGTATATATATATATATAAACATATTTAGTAAATTTTAAGTATGAAAGAACTTCATTAACCCTTCTCCAAAGTCATGCAGAAGTAATATTACACGAAATAGTTTTCCTCCTTTATATGGGGTTTCTTTTAAGATTAATACCTCAAATACCTGAAGTGGAGACTTCAGCAATGAACAAACACAACCAGTTCTACAAACACCATCTGTTCTTCTTGGGAATGAGAAAACCTTTTAGGGTGCTCAACAGACTTAATTTTTAAGAATCATGATGAAGAGATAACCCACTGTCTGTACAGAGTATTCTTAGGAGGAGATGGAATCTCTGTTCTACACAGATTACAGAGAAAGGCACATTATAAACCACATAGTTGTAATTTAATGGAACTAGGAGCCACAACACAGACACAACATTATGCTTCTCATTATGTGTATAAAGGAACTGGTTTGATCTCTAGGAAAAGAATATAGTTACATAAATACATTATGTGGTAGCCAAGGTTAAAACAATCTCCATTTCTAAAGTAGGACATTCTCAAACAAAGAGTTACAATTTTCTTGGCAGCATTTCTTTCAAAAACATTGCTCTACATCAGCACTCAAGACTCCATAATTGAATCAGGGCAGACAGTACTAAAAGGACACAAGATAAGACAATGAGACATTTGCTGTACAAGCCACAGAAGAAAGCAACAACAAAACCTGTCTTTTACTCACAGATCCCTTTGTTCACTTCCCTGTCCTCATCCACTAGCATTACAACTTCACATTTTCAGGCTGAACTGTAATGCACCCAAGACAACTATTATAGTATTAAAGTAAATTTATAGCTTTTATTCTGTTGTATTACATGACACAGGACAAAATAATACAAACATTTATTTCCTGGAGATGATGTTACAGAAGTGAAGCTATGGTAACAGATGAGTAAGGTCTTTCTTTTCAGTTTAAGTAATCCCATACCTTCTACTTCGACGCACAAAAATTCTAGCAAACCTATTACCTAAAAAATTAACTCTGCCAGCAGTCTGGTTTGAAACACAAAAGTCAGCAAATGTTTTTTTTATCCGCCTGGGATCACGCCTCAGGAGACTTATATAGCTATTAAGTCTCTCTTCAGGTGCCCAAGGAAGTTAGAAATTCAAATGGCTTTTCAAGAAGAACAAACACATACTCCAAACCTATTAAAACAATTTAGTGAGCACTAAATACAGTAATTCCCTGTTGCAATTATATTAATGATGGTGCAAGGGAACTTCACATCAAGAAGTCTCAGAAAAGTCTAATAGTAGTTAAGTACAGTGGAAGGCTACTAAAGGCAATCTGCATTTATTTTATTTAAACCAGCTGCATGAAAGTTCTGAAGGAATAAAATACAGTTATTACCATTTGTAATACTAGAAGTTGCTCAGATTCAATTTGTAGCCATTTTAAACTGAAACATTTGCACTCAAGAGCCCAACAGAAGATGTAATTATCTTTAGTTTTATAAAAATTAGTTTTATTTATTTATTTAAAGTCATCCTGCTTTCCGGTGAAAGTTAACATTTTAAAGAGACTATTTTCAAGTAAAACATGAATGTATTTTTCCCTCAAGAGTAAAACATTCAGCACAGCAGGTTTTAATCAAGTAGTTTACATTCCCCTACTCAGAACTCTCCAACTACAAGCGTCACAAATAATATCTCTTTTCAGATATCAACAGGCTAAGAAATGCCAGTTGTAATTACAAACTCTATGAAGTTGACAAACACATTCATAGTAACAACCACTCCTTACCCCCATGAACTCTCATAAACCCAGGCTAAACCTAATGGTTCAGCTCTTCTGTAACCATACTCTAGCAGTTGTCAAGAGGCTGTTCTGCAAATTCTTTTTTACAAAACTAATCAAACAGCATCAATCTAGCAAGTAATTGTAATCTACAGATTCTACAATAACTTGAATGAGGGCAATGTAAATTGAAAAGTGATAGCCCTATTATCAAATTAAGAAATACTACAACCAGTAATCTGTCTTTGCAGATCTCCAGCAATTATATAGGAAGAGCCATGATTTGTTTCCAAGTTCTGTCAAATGTGGGCAGTATAGCTGTACCCCTCAGCAACAGAATTTCAGAGCCCTTGAAATTCACTAAACACCAAACTGCACATTCACTCATCATCACCACTCTGAAGAACCTCCTCAGCTACTTATAAAGTGGTCTTTCTAGAATAAAACTTCTCTGGCCTGAACCCAAAACTTGATCTTCTAAGCTGAGTTTTGGGTCAGACTGTTTTATGTGTACAGTGAAAAGCCAAACCAATTTCCATTAGATTTGCTGTATGTCATTTATACCTTCTGTCTCCAGTGTTCCACAGTACTACCTCTAATGTCCTCAGACTCTTCCCTGCCAGTGTCAATGAATGCACTGTAAATCCCACATATGCTATCCTCAGTCATCACACATAGCCCAGGACATCCCATTGCTTTAAATATGCAATCCTATGCTTGTTGCTGGCCAGGAACAAACAGCCTTGTTTGAACTCCATCCACACCAACCAACTGCCAAACAAAGGGAAACTCCACAGTCCTCCCTCTCTTACTCTGCAGAGGGAATAATCCCCCCAACCCCAAAAGATGCATAAAGTTTCTGGAAAGCTACTATCATTGAGGTTTTATCTCCACAGTGCAATCATAGCATTCTGCCAACACATTCAAAAGCTATTAGAAGGAGATACAGTGGTATTTCAAATTTTGTTCTGAGCAAACCTAAGAAAATAACCAACTCCTGTCATCTTCCAGGAAGGGCTGGGTAAGAGTTACTGTAATCACTTGTGTGCCTATATAAAAAAAAAAAAGAAAAAACAAAAACCAATTGTTAAGCATGCTACCACCTCCATGGTGTAGTAATTCCTCTAGCCATAAGCTTTGTAGAGAATGAAGAAGCAATGGTGACTTGACCTGATGTGGCTTCCCCTCTTCTACTCCACCATGACCTACTGCAGCCTAATTGTAAAGACAAAAGGAGCAACATTCAAAACCTTAAAACCAGCATCAGCCTGCTCTGGCAGCCTCTACTTTCCTAAGCCTGTTTGCAGCAGCATGACTGCCATCCTGGGAAGGGGTTTCCATATGTCTGCTGTACTGTGGAAGCCTCCCTGCCCAGCAGTGCACACAGTAGCATTCTATTTTTTAGCATGGTATGGATGCAGGCCTCTCTTCTTGTTTTAAGCAAACAGGACAAAATGTTCAGACACACTAAAACTGAGACATTGTTCCAGCGATTATCTATTTTCAGTCACTTTCTCTCACTGTTGTCATACACCTGCTTCACTTCCTGTAACTACAGAATAAATATCTAATGAAAAGAAATGGTGCTTGGTTGCAAATCACTTGTAATAATTCAGCCTCTTGGTGCTGGGATGTGAAACTGCTGATGGGGGACAAACACTTGACACACAAAGTTACAAAGATGCCTACGATTCCAATAGGCCTGGCACTCTTCCAGCTGTGCTGGGTTACAGAATGACATGGGAGGCCACCAAATTGTTACTGAGACACCAAAGACTGAGCAATTTCAAAATACAACAGGGGAAAGGGTGAAAGCTGAACTATATCAAGGGGTATAGGGTATTTATACTACAAGGTTTAGGTTTATAGGGTATTTATGGTACAAGCTATAGCTGTTTTTTTCCATTTTGTCTCTCTTGCTTTAGGTACAGAAGCAATACAATATGAAAATAAAAACAACAAACAATCTCTTTTTCATAACCTTAAATAAGTGATGAAATCTGTGAGACCAGAGGCATCATGACTCAAGTTTTAAAATTCATGTCTTGCTGATTCTATCAGACCACAGCGACGAAGAACTAGTGAAACAAAAAAAATTGCAATATAAAGAAGCAGCAGAGTGAATTACAATTAAACTCTGTTTCACTGCTTTCTTCTTCTTTCTGAATTGAATCCCTAATCAACATTTTGGAAAAGTCATCTGTGTTTAGAGTTCAAAAATTTAGATCCTAAGATGAAGAACAAAATCTTGCAGTCACAATTTGAGTCCCATAACAGGCTCTCCATTAGAACTCTACCTAATATCATTCCACCAACACTATATGAGGTAGCAAAAGCAATTACATTTAAAATGAGATACCTGGAAGACTAATCAATCCACCTAACTCTCAAGGCAAACTCCTTTATGCTCTCAATTAAGAACTTGAGGCAGAGAACACTTAAAACTATGTTTAATAGTTTCTTTACCATACAATGCTTCAAGATCTATGACATGTACAACAGTTTTAAAACTGAAATTGAACTGAATAGTTCATAAAATTAAACATTCAGAACAAACCAGGGTTTCTTTCATCATCTGGTGGTTTGCTACATACTGATTCTGGCACTGCTGTTCAATAGCAAAGTGCTTATAAAAAGGCTGTTGCAGAGAATCACTCTACCCTGCAATACACATGAATGAACCCTCTATTGTTTTCATTTGGAATCTGATTAAAATACTTAATTTTGATGATTTATTACATTCCTTCACATGATTTTTCTGGCCAGCATTACTGATGAGCAGTTGTTTGCCAGCACTGAAGCTTTAAATTCAAAAGAGATGCTTACAACAAACTAATTTTTGTCGTGTAACCTTTATTGTTTCAGCTACTGTCAAACAAAATTCAGCCTTGTGGTCTAGGTAAGTTTGTTTAGAACACACACACCAATGTGTGTGTTCCACATCTAGTCAATCAAATTGTTCTCCTGATTCTGCAAACAACAACACATAGAGAGTAAAGTCTCTTAGCTGGGGTTAAATGGTCTTTTATAATCCATATGATGAAATCCACATCATTACTTTCTCTCAGGAGACTGCAAAACACAGATGTCAACATGAAAGAGAGTACAAGAGTACAAGGAAGATAAGAAAAAGATCATCCAGCAAGACATGACACCTGGAAATTACAAAACCATGGTTCAGTCCTAATCTGCCCATTCTAAACATCTAGAACAAACTTCTTGGATTTTCTCTGCTTCAAATATGTCCTAAATGATAACTGTGCCATTCAAAACACTCTGAATTTATGAGAGAATGGATGGAGAGCATATTATACAAGAAGCTGCTGTTAGGACACAAATATGTCAGTTCCACTTTGCACAACTCTTGGCCCTACTGGCTGTATCTTCAGCACACAGCTTTTTCACATATAACATGATCACACTTTCCCTCAGAAAAAGGGAGAACAGCAGGACACAGCAGAGATGCTGAATAGAGAAAATGGGGGGAGTTGAGAGATCAAATGGAGTTTCCTCATACTGCCCTCTAACCTGCTCTGTGCCAGACAACTGGCTTGCTTTTTTCCTTTTGAATACAGATAAATCTGGAGATATCCAACAGGAAATGCAATGCTGGTTTCAGCATCAGCAGCACCCAAATCCCAAATTTCCCCTTTACCGCTAAAGGGTATCTTCTGATTAAGGTTTAAAGCCAACAGACAGAGAAGGACAAAGCTCTATTTATTAATGCAATAAAAAGATACTAACTCTGTGTGTCATACTGCAGTAATGGGCACTGAAACAGCATTCTGCTACTTTAAAAAAGTGTTCTCTTTTAGCACTACTGACAGCAATTGTACCCCAAGAGAAAACACTGCAGTCTTGTCACCACTTAGCTCACACACCACCAAAGACATCTTTATCAATTTGGACACATACTTCCAAATTACTGTCAGAAGTTACTCTGTTTAGTACATGAGAAGTAGTGGGATATAAACGCTTATAATGTACAGCCTACATAGTCTATTTCTGCTTTTTTTTGCTACTTCTGCTATCAATGGTACTTATACTGGAAGCCCAGCATCAAAATCACAATGTTTACAATCTGATTTATTCTCAGGCAGTGCATAGAACCTCCTCAAAGAGAGGCTGGCAAGTATTTCATTTGGGGCTGCCACCCAAAAGCCATTGCTCATTCTACAGCTCTAACACCAGCCATGAAGAATATACAAACATAAAGCTCAAGTTTTTTTTTGGTGAACATTGTAATTTAAAAGAAAAATTTAAAAGAATTCTCCTTTTTAAATTTCTATTAATTTAAAATTTAAAATGCAACATAAAAGAACAATATAACTGTGATATTTCTACTCTGAATTGGGATTAGTTGAAACCAGCCAATGCAGTTAAAAGTTGGAAGTGGAAGGAGAAAAAGAAAAGAAGTGAGAAAACAAGTGATTTTCCTTCCTTCCTAAAAAGAAGAAAACAAGAAAAATGAGAGAATGTTAAGAGACAGTTAATGTCATTCTGGCCAAAACAGACAGAAAAGGTTGGGACAGGCTTTTCAGAAGTACAGAAAAGAATAACTAAGATGAGAAAATTCTGTTCTTGTACAGCCATAAATTAGCTAAACCCAAATTAGTTCATGTTTTTCTAACTTCAAACTCTTGAGCTGTTTCTTTCCAAGAGGGGAAGAAGATCATCTTGTTCCCAGAGATGAGATGCTGATGTTATCAACCCTCAGCAAGGAAGGCAAATTTGCACTATTACAACACCCAAGTCTGGGATACAAAAACTGCAGGAAGCAGACAGGGCCAAAAAACCCGACGGTCTGTCAGGCTTCTCCATCTCATCCCCTTTCAAAAAGGGCAGATCAACTTTACAACAGTGGTCCTTTTGACCTGCTAGTGGAAGTAAAAAAAGCAAACCATTAGTCTGGACCAATGGTTGGTCCAAATCTATTTTACTCTTAGAGTCAGCAGCATCAAGGTGGTCATGAAGTGCCCTGTGGGTTAAATCTAATTTACTTTGTTCTACATTTTTGCCCCCTGTGCCCTGCCCTGCTGATTTGGGCAGGCTGCTGTATGCACTTGAGCTGAGCACAACTAAAGCTACCTGAACTTCATTACACACTACTGTCACTGCACTGTAGCAAACTCCTTTCTCCATCACCACTTCCCAGCCCTGATGACTTGTTAGTTTCAGCAACAGCTTAATGGCAGGGACAGGGTGTCTTGGGGTAAAACTCATTTATCTTCACAGGATGACACACTGATGGGGGACATGAGGTTTCTTTGCACCTCAGTTGGTACAACTCCTCCAACTAAAACCTGCAATATGAAGGTGCAAAGGGTAGAAATACTGCAGCTGACATTATGTGAAGTATTAGTCTGGGACAAAATTCACAGTTGGTTGCTTTTGTCTAGGAGAAAACCACAAAATTTCATTCACTAGGGACTTTACATTTGGCAATCTGTGCTTGCACAGTTTCAGGGTAGGTTTGCAAAACATTTTGAAAGTTTCTATCTATAGTATAACCAGATTTTTATAACACTGCTTTAATCAGAAGATCATACTTCAGTGTACTAATTTTTATTGCCAGTTTCACTTACATACATAAAACAAAAATGCCACCAAAGCCCAATGAAAACATGTATGAAATTTCCCTATGAAGGTCACTGTGCAATGAAAAAGGGTTATAAATGACACAGTCCATCAACATTTAAAGCCTGCAAATAAGAACAATTAAGATCAACTACAAAAGGGAAGTTAAACAAAAATCACAGGGAAAGGAATCACACCTTCAGTTGATTTAAGAGGGCAGTAGAAACCCTGGCATGTGATTTACTGGCAGAAACTAAACACTCTAGTGTGGGCTAGTTGTAAAGAAAAAATATTGTCATTTTTTTTCCAGTTTGAAGTCTAGTGCGCTGAATCTTAAGAAAGTACAGGTTCACCCAAAGTGCAGGCTTCTTTTGATGTTAAAAGGAAAAAAATTAGCCTACTCCATATCTTCTATATTAAAATTTCATTAAAGAAAGGCTAAACATTTCATTCACTGGGATGGTTCTGGTTTTTGTCATTTTTGCATAGTTAACAAGATCATAATTCACATAGGTCACACATTGTAAATATCCTCACTATATTGTTTTCCTTTCCTCTATAATTAGACCACCTTTTGTTACCAAGAATCCTATAAACTGTTTAACTGTGAATGGTTGTAAACTGCTCGTATTAAAAATTAGGCATCTCCTCCTAACAACTTTGTGCAATGAGAATTGCATCCAAAGCCCCCCCGACCTATAGCATATAAAATCAACATTACATCTCTGACACTTCTTTCTGCAGGGGTTTGACCCACATTGCATCATCTGCACACTTTACACAGCTTCTGTCTTTTTCTCCATCCACACAAACTACTCTAGCCTAGGTATCTACCAACAAGGGGAGACACACAAGCTCACTGACAGCAGAACAGATTCAAGCAGTTCAGATGCTGTGGAAAATAAAATCACTCAATCTTCACCAGAGCTGCAGGAAGGACACCACAGCAGCTGTTCCAGTGGCTTCTTGGAGGCAAATGCAAAAGGTGCACAAGCCCTGCCTGCTCAACCAGCACACAGCAGCAGCCAGGGAGTCCAAGAGAAAAGACAAGGTTTCCCAAGAGCCAAAACATCTCATTGGTTTTTTAGGGCTTTTTTTGTGTATGGTATTTTTTTTTTTTTTAATTTAATTAAGGTGCTTTCCCTAATTAGAAACAAAGGTAGTCCTTCAGGGAATTATGGCCCCATTTCTGAATGGCCTGAGCTACTGCTGCCCCCCACAGGTATTTTCAAGGTTTAATTCAGTCTGTTTGCTTCCCACTTCTGGTCATCCTCTACTCCCTGAAATCAAGCAGCAGCCACATGACTCTATATTCTTTTGTATTGCATGTTACAGTGCATATTTACTGGAGTAAGTAGAATCACGAGACCTAGGCAGAATTATTTCAGCTTAAGGGTATTAAAACCCCATGAACTGACAAGGTTCATTGAAGCCATTAGTAGGATTAATAGAGCCTACCAGTGAATTTTCAAGGAGGCTCCTTATGAAGGGTACAGTCCTCTTAAGCACACAGATTTTGTGCAAAGGATAGTTTAGTTTGAACTGCTTAAATCTGTCATAATCTGAATTGTTTTCTACAGTGCCAGTAGTGATCAACAGACAAAGCAAGAGACTCACAAAAACTCTCATAAAGCTGCTGTGCTTATCTTATTCTCAGGCCGAAAGGACAAGAATAGGGAATGTATGTGTGCCAATTTAGGAAACACAGCACCACCAGGTTATTTTTTTTTCTACCTCATCTGAAAAGAAAAGAGAAAAGGAAAAAAATAAAAAATTTGTGGAAGAAATCTGTGTGGATAATCCCGTCATTCATGTACCTATTGGGCATGAAATTATTTTCCTGCAGTTAAACATGGGTTTGGTGTTTTAATTGCGATTTTGACAACAGCTGCTGTTTGACATACTCTGCATAAATTATGATGCTCTGAGTAAATGTTTTCCAACAGTGAACTTTCATCCACTATTTAATGGTAGTCTTAAAAACCTCATGTTTGTGCCCCAAAGGGTGAATTTTGATTTAACAAAGCACAGTAGTTATATTCCAAATAAAAATACACTTGAAGAAACAACTTCAGCTCTTTTAGATTTCAGGTCATTTGGTCAGAGAGAAGATTATGAATTTCCACAGCTCACCAGGAAGAGCTACAGGGTTGCAGTCTGCTTTTCTTTTTTCCTGGTGGCACTGTTAATGCTACAGCTAAGACAGCTATAAAAGAATGTGAAGACAGGCAGGATTGTACAATGGAAGATGGATCTGAATGCCCATAATTAAGCAGGGGAGGGAACCCAACCAAAACCACCTAAACATGAATCATTTATTTCAGATGAAACAGTAATATTACTCAGAAGTAGAATGTCATAGAAGAGAAAATGGTATTAATAGATAAAAAAAGATGCTAAATCCTTGAGGGGATTATAGTCTCAATTAAGTAGTATAGAAACAGCATAAATTTTCAGTAAGTACACCCATGCTCAGTTAATTTGCTCAGGACTTTGCCAATAACAGAACACACAGAGGGAAAAGCCAGAGATTTGCATTGCATTTAACTGGCTGCTTCCCAGCACATTTCACTGAAGGAGTTAAACAGCCCCTGTGACCATGGTGGGTGCAGATTCCAGACAACACATTCCCAGTACTAACAAAGGTATTTTAAAAAGGTGCCAAGTTGCTGCTTTTCCTGGTGTCACAAAACAACTGTGAAGCTCAGTCCAACATTCATTTGTAAACTTCAAAGAATATTTTTAAAGCATTTCATTATCCAACTAACAAAAATTCTGAGAAGTTTTCCCACTCCCTGTTTTCTGCCATATTTCGAGTTAAATAAAAAAAAAACAAAGAGGGAAAAAATGGTCCTATAAAAATAAAATAGTATTTGATGCCCTACCATCATTATAATAACTAAAAGAAAACAATCTCTACTGCGAACTACTTTCCACTTGTAATAAAAACCTTGGTTTTCTCCTTTTAACCCCCATTAAAAGATCAGAGGGAATGCTGACATACAAGATTTGGCAGGCACTCAAGAAAGAGTGGGTACCCCATCAGACATCTCTTGTTCTTAAACACTAGACAGCAAGTAAAAAATGAATCTTGGCCTGATATCAGACCTTAATAGTAATCTATGGCAATTTAACTCTTCATAAATGAAAGTGTTCAACCTTTTTACATTTTACGTTCAGCAGAAGTGAAGAGAAAGGGAAGAGTAATTTAATATTGAAAACCAGCTTGCTAAACAGGTAATCTCATTATTAGACTCCTTTAATCTTGCTCTGAGCACCAATATGGTTTATGGATAAGAAACCTGTATTTGGATATAGTGATCTACATCAATGTCTAAATTAACATTATTTCCCTTGAGTCTTGGTTCATATCTCATTTTCAGTTATACTCTTTTGCCAGGTTCTTTTTTTCCTGGTACTATTGGTCTCCTCTTCCTTAGAGAAGTATTTTCTAATGATAAATATGATTTACCCTAGTCTGTCATAGATTATGAAATATTTTTTGCATAATCAGAAGAAACATCCCAACTAGAAGCTGGTAAATCACCTTTACCTTTGGTATAGTGCAAAGCTTAATACCAATATTGTAAATCATGTCAGCACTGAGAGAAGGCCAGCTTGCTGAAGTGATTAATAACACTCACATATTACAAGCCTTGGAAATTAAAATTGTTCCAAATTCCCATTCAACTTAGTTCAGTCAAGCCTTATCCTGTGGTCTTCATTTCTTCTGATATTAAAAAAAAAAAACAACAACAAAAAAAAAACACCCTCAAGCAGATCAGGAGCCATGAAGTTAAAGAAAAGTACCCACAATCATTTCAGCCCCAGACAACAATTCTGTGGATGATTCTGTCAGTAGAATAGCAACACTGCATTTCCTAAATGGTTTGGAAATCTAAAGTCTTAATTGATTCAAGAAGAAAATCTATGACCATTCCTATGGAAGTAGAAAATACAGTCTTGAGCTCTTCCAAGCCATGACCACCATATCAGTTGTGAATTTAAAGAATCAAGGTACCTTACACCATCACCTGCTCCTTGCACATGAAGGTAGCTGTGAAGGAAATCAGATCTGACCAAAAAAAAAAACCCAAAAAAACAAA
>WBNO01028762.1:513424-580426 GCA_013400575.1 Peucedramus taeniatus | reverse complement strand
AAAAAAAAAAAACCCCAAAAATAACACCACCAAACATTTTTTTCTCAGAAGTAACTCCAAAGACAAAACCAAGATGTTACAGTCTGGTTAGACTTAATGCTGGAAGTCACTGCTGAAGAAACATAGCAGCTGTATTCCTCCCACAGAGAAGTCCCTAACACCTTGAATTTATTACAACCCTGCAACAACCTTAAACACTTTATCTGGCAGGTACTCCTAGAAAGACCTGTTTGTTATCTCCAGAAAAATAATTCTTTAATATAAAGTGGACTTTCCTCTTTCAGTGCTGTAAAAAATGTGGACCATTTGACAATCATTCCAATACTAGTATTAAAAATGGCAAAATAATAATAAGGTTGTTGAATTTCAAAAGAAATTAATACACTGGTATTAAACATAGCCCATTCTTATACATGGGCTGTACATGCATGTACACCACACATATGTGTAAGTGCTACAATACATTTCTCGCAAAGCATGTACAGAATGAGAGTGTTTATGATGGACATTTTCAAGAGCACAACAGTAATTAGATTCCAAAGACTTAAAGTCAACAGAAATTGACATTTAGCTACCATTTGTATTTCAAAAAATAGTCATTATCACAAGGTAAACTTGGGAAGACAGTAACTTCCAAGTATTACCACCACTTTATTATAGCATTAATTAGCTACCAGCGTTGTTTGCCATAACTGAAATTTTAATTTCATGATGAAAGACAATTCTTTATATTTTGCACAGTCTTCATAAGAGATTGCTAGTACTCCAGATCATAAGTACTAGAGACACTTCAAAAGTAGTGGAAATTTAATTTTGAAAGACTGCAGGAACAACTCTTAATTGGGAGTCTCTCAGCAATATGGTCAATAAGCAAACAGGCATGATGGGGTTACTGAAACAATTAAAAACCCTGGCAATAATTAGATTTTGCACACTCTGCCCAAATTTAGAACACACAGAGAGAATCAGTAAGTGTTATTAAGTTTTACTGTTTTGTTTTACAAAACTATGTTTTGTTTGCTAAATACCTAGAAGCACAACAGAGGAAGATACATTATGAAATATTAACAGATATTTTCTCAGATTCCAGGTCTAATTTCCCTTCAAAGCATTAATAAGAAAGATTCCAACCAGCCAGCCCTCAGGGCTCAGTTGAAAATAGCATCATACAACTAAAAGAGGTGTTCAACAAAGAGAGAATATGCTGCTTCTTGTGAGTAGCAGAATTATCCCAAGACATGCATGCCTTCATTATTTTGGGCAAAACTTGCCCTAAATCACAAGTGTAGACATGTTTAATGCTTCCTCTTCTTCCTGCTGTACTACTGCACGCTAGAAAGCTACAAAGGGTACCTAAGAAACTTTTACTGAGGTACTGCAGTAATATGGGTTTCCAGAGCCTGCCCTACTGCAGATGTATTACTATCCACAGACCTGGACTACCTGTAAATTAACTGTAGTTGGAAGGTGGATGTTCCCAGGATTCATGTAAGCCCCACTCAGAGGGGCCCCCTACTTTTACCTCTTACAACACAGATCAGCTCTTAAAGAAGAGTGTGAGATATCTTGAAAAAACAACACAGCTCCCATCACTCCAGCCTGTAACAGGGGATGGATTTGCTTGGTATTTCAAATATTACAGTTATCCATGTACTGACAGCATCCAGGAGAGGGCAGGAAGGGAGGGAATTTCCTTCTAGGACTAAGTGCAGAAAGCTAGGAGCAGTTGCAAGATATTCACAGACACAGTCAAACAGATGAGGAATTTGAACTATTTGGCAGTCACTGCTCAAGAGAGAGCCAAACCGAGAGAATAAAAGCAGCATTTTGCAAGGCTCAGGTGCAGTCGCACCACAAAAGAAGAAACCTGCAAGAACTCATTTTGTACTTGCATCATTAAATGCAAAAGAAATATTTCAAGTAAATATGTTACAGAGAAATATTAGGAGTACTTAAAATTGCAACAAACTACAGGCTTGACATTACATATCTAATATAGAAAGAAATTATAATTACATACATACAGACATTACAGACATATTACATAAGAAGTTGTTGTAGTATTTCAAAAACGTGAAATTGCAACAAAAAAAAAATCAGCCTACAAATTACAGAGAACTTAATAATCACTGCAGTTGTAAATAGTATTAAAATAATGTGATGTATTTACTAAGGTCCCCAAATATGACTCCCTGACCATCACCTCTGGTAACGGGAACGAGAAAAACATGGAGGTTAATTTAGCAACATTCATGTATAAAAGGCTGCAAATGCTGCTAAATTTTTGGCTTTGAAGCAAACAGAGTAAGAAAATCCCTCCTCTCAAGATAGCACAAGTGGAATTACACTACAAGTGGAAAGAGAGTCATACTTTAAATAGTAATAGGATTAAGTCTGGGTGGTGTACAAAATAACACAAAAGGCACAGAACAAGCACATGCAGAGAATTAAAAATACCAAAAATGCCTTCACCAAATATCGCCAAAAAAACTCGAACAATTAATTGTGTGTGGTGTAGATACTTAATGTACTTTTATTTCTGGCTGTATGGCTGGCTATATATAAAAAAGTAGACCTCTGGCTCATCTATCAGCTAGAAGGAAAACAAAGACCGACCCCCCCCCCAAAACAATTTATAAATATAATTTTGTATTATCTATCTAAAAATAATAACCATTTTTAAAATAATGGAAAATACATATAGAATTTTATGCAAGCAGTTTCTAAATATTCAGAGAAAAATGAGAGCAACAGATTACTATTATTTGTGTGTGAATAACCAAAACCAGATTTTACAGCTTCCTAAGACTGCTCCCTACAAATTCTAATGACATTTTCTCTCAGTGGCACTTGTTAAACCTGCATTTTACTTATTTTCAGTAAACGAGCACCTTCTTCTATATGGCTGTTACATTACCCCAGCACTCACACCATCAGCATTGCTGAGGTAAAAAACATCAAACATTTAGTAAGAAATACATGTAACACAAGCATGGCCTTGAAATTCCACTTGCATGTTTTTGAAAACATTACTGTTCTCTATGACAGTTCATAAATAAGTCCACTACTGCTATCAACTAATGCACTCAGTGACCAAAATTCAGTCTCTAGTATGGTGACTTTGTCAGGAAAAGGAAAAGAAATCATTAACAGACTTATTTCTCAGCAGCAATTAAAAAAATGGAACACTTTAAAATGTGTTCCATTTTAAAGTAAAATTTAAAAATTTAAAGTAAAACAGAAAAATACCAAGATGTCCCATTCATCAACCAACCTTCTGTAGGTTTTTATGACCTTTTTGAGGCTCTTATGCAGAAAAACCCTTCTGCCCCTTCTCTTTAGGCATTAACTAGACTGTCAAGCATAACTACTCTGACCTACTCTTCCTTAATGAAATGGGTTTTGGTGTGTTGTCGGTTTTTTGGTTTTTTTTTTGGTCACTGTTTGTTTGTTTGATTTGGTTTGTTGGTTTTGGGTTTTTTTAAGAGCAATTATTTTCTTCTGCACAAACTAACTGCCACATTATGGTTTCCAGATTAATTTTGGATCCATATTTTGGTTAAATAGGACATCAATGATCATGGTGCTCATTTTGTCAGAGCTGACTTAAGCCAAACGTTACTTTCTCCATGCAAAACCTGACCAAAAAGAAAAAAAAAAAAGCAGCATGTATATTTATTTCTGTCACTAGTCATCTTTCTCCAGTTCAAATGAACCCAAATTAGATTTCTCTTTTTCCTTTGGAGTCCGTATACAGTTTGGAGTAAAATATTAACAATTTTGCTAACTACTTGATCATGTGTGTACGTGACGTTTATACTCACATGTTTATATGATCAAACAACACCAGACTCAAAACTTAAACAAAGCCTTAATTTTATATTTTTTAGAGAGGTGTGTGCAAGTCAAGTTGTATTTTGCTTAGAGTAATTCTCCTAGGGAATACTAGGGAATTTTTAGGGAAATTCAGTGGGAACTGCAGGTGCTTATCAGCGCATGGGAATAAATAATTGAAAGTTAATACACTCCAAGTGTATTCTCAAGATTCGCCCACAAGATCAAGGTAACCTTACCTTTTCAATCCTAAATCCACCACAATAGGATAGATATTTCTAATTGTTTGTTGTGCACATGTATTTTGTAGTAGTTTGTTATTGAGATATATCCAACAATTTAAAGCTGCAGAATAGCCTTTCCCTTCAAAGGATGGATTTCTGTTAGGTCCTTATCTGCATACAGATGTTTATTTATGATCCTATTACCTGCAAAATTGTGACCAGCACTTTTCAAATATTCCTTAGGGTTTTCAATTGTGAGAGTTAACAGGAAAGAACAAAAGCAGCATTTTAAATAGCCTGTGTTGACATTTTATGCCTACTATGAACTGCACTTTAAGAAGTACCCCAAAAGTAATCAGGAAAAGAATCCCCATTTGAGGTGCAAAACTGTGTCTAGAGAAAAAGCAGCCCCCCGACCCCGAGTCCTGCATCCCACAGTCCCTGTCAAACAGCATGGCAGTTTACCCTATGTAATATATGAACAGGAAACTTCAAAGCAGTGTCACAGCTTTGAAACTGTAGTTTATGCATAAAAGATGATTGCTTAAGACAAGAAGTTTTCAGCAGTACTACCAAGCAGAACAACAGGGTTTGGTTGCCAATCAATGGTTTGAGTGCTAACCAGCAACAAAATCCTAAAACCAATTAACACCACACACATCCAAACACAGAATTTAACACCAAATTCTAAGCAGTCTTACAATTTCACCTGAATAAATACACCTTCTTTAAAGAAGCAGAAACCTCCCGTCCACATCCACTGTTCTCTCTTCCTACTCTAAACAGGTCAAAGGGAATGGGTGAAACCACAGAAGACTCCAGTTATTCCAAAGCAATATACAGCTGGTACACATATTATTATTACTTAAATATCAAAACAGTAACAACAAAAGGCTACCACAGCTTATTTTTGTTTATAAGAGACGTGATGCAGTGAAATAACAATTAAGCAGTTCAGTGGGAGGTTTCTATTTTAGCAGGATGCTGTATTCACTGAATGGAAGAAAACCCAAGCATGTAATAACATATTTATCCTCCCAGAAGTATTTTTCAAATTAATATGTTAAATATTTTTAAAATACACACATGTTGTGACACCAAATATCCATCTTTTTAGTGAGGGTTTCACCATTAAAAATCACCAGAGAACTTTCTCCCCAAGTAACAGCTACCACTAAACACTGCACAACTTATGACAGTGCTTTTCCTCTTTTAATTTCTTTTTCTGCTTCCATGCTTACCAGAAGTTCTCACAAAGGGCAAAACATATTTCATACCAATATGGAGCATTCACTTCTAGACCCCATAGCAATGCTCTCCCACCTAAGCACACGTTCACACAGGTTTGTGAAAGACTTTATACATATTTATCTCCATACAATCTATTTTTGGAGTTACACCAATGTGCATGCTTTTTATTGCCTTGAAGGTTATCTTTCCTTCTGAATTTCTTTTAAGTGTCTTTATCGCTTCAATGCATCTTGGCAAGCCTATTTCCTGGTATTTTGAAATACCTTTGGAGTTTGAAGACTCAAAATTTGAGAGATTTTTATAACATCTAACAAGGGAGCATACCTTTAATTAATGTCTATCTATATCCTGGTGACTGGAGTAAACTTTGTTGTGAATAATGTCCTTCTCTGCGTTCTAGTTTTTAAATTGATTACACAACAGTTTTCACTAAATGGATGCGGCTAAACTTTTTGAGTGACATCTTTCAATGCCACAAATCTCCTTAACTCATATATCAATATTTCAATATCCCTTTTTTGAACGTGCCTACAGTATATATTTCTTCTAGTATTTTCTGCTCATTCTAGCTTGAAGTTTACCTTGAAACATTCTGGTCTTTAAAACAGGGCACTGACTGATAAAGCTTTGGTATCTTCTGCAGAAACACTATTATTTGACATCATTACCTGACTTCTTCTTCAAACGCTAACAAGAGACACCAAAAGAAATAAGCATTTTCTGGGAAGTCTTTGACCCATCTCAGCTATCAATCATTTTAGAGGCATCCTCTAAACTATCACTTATTACAATTCCATCTGCTTCTGCCCCATTTACTGATAGTAGTGTTAATTCTCCTCTAGAATGGAATGTGACAAGAAAGAAAAATTTTTACATCTCCTGTTGCTAACAGCTTTGTTACCAATTGAAGATGCTGGGTAAAAAGAAAACATTATACATCTATGCTCATTCAACTTCAGGCTTTATTACTTTAATTGGTTTATTAACTGATCCTGCTCAGTGTTACCTTGGTTTTGATCCCTGGCATTTTACACACAAAATAACCATCATGTCTTAAACTTGCATATGGGACTTTGCTTGCAAGTATCAGGATATATTTCCCATTCAGATCTCTGCAACCACCACCTTCCCTGTTTCTTCTCTCCCATAACTCTCAAGCTCTATTTCCTACCACATAGCCAGGTTGCTTCTCTTTCAGTCCAAAGAAGCATTTTCAACCAAAAAAGGTCAGCTCTCATCCACTAGAGCCGAGCTCCAAATGCCCATGCAAGATACACAGTAAAGGTACATTACAAGCCTTCCCTTGCTCTTTTCAGGGAGGGAAAAAAGATTGAAACTCTCTAAATCGAAGTGCTTGAGGGACCCTAATGAACCACACTGAACTGCCCCTACATTATGCAATAGAAACTTTTCCTACCATAAAATCAGTATTGGCAGTGATCTACATGCACAAAACCATAGACACTGCCCAGTGTTTTGAAGTCCATGCTGGTCTTCCAGGGTCAAAGTGACTGATGGACTGCATGTACAAAAATACATGTGCATACACTGCCCCTAAGGCTGGTGATCACAGAAATACTGCGTGCAAGGATATCCCATCAATCCAGAATTTGAAAGACTTCTTTAATATGTGTCCTGAAGTTAAAACTAAAGACACTCAGCACAGTGTCCCCGTAAAAGAAGAAGAAAAAAACAAATCCTCAACCTATAGATTATGAAGCCTAATGACCATACATCTTTATTTTCAGAAGATTAACACTAAAGCAGTATTTTCTCATGGGACCGCATTTCTTCTTTTTAAATTTTTCCTCACAACTTTCTGGTTTAAGTCTGCTAAAAGTTACTGCTGCTGGATTTAGGGCTCTATTTCTTAGACTTGTACTGATTTTTATTACCTATTTATTATTATTAATCTAATTTAATTCTCTTACTGGTTTACCACTGTTAAGAATACATGCCAGATTTTCTGATTTTTACAATATTCTTTTGATAGCTGATAAATGATTCATACAATTTATTTTGCTAACTGATATGGTATCCAGACAGAGTTCAGAAAGGCTTATAAGTGTGATCTCACATGATCATAATCTTGTATCTTACCCTGCCTGTGTTCTTGTCTCAGTGCCCCATATGTATAGGTACATAAAAAATACAGAATTTCATACCATCTTTTGACTAGGTAAAAAATTCTCTGTGTGTGGCTATATATACATATATATGCACATACACTATGTTTGTGTATATATATATATATATATACACATACACACACATGTACAGACAAGATACATAGATGCACACATCTATCTGCACATGCAGGACCCTCCTTTCATAGGCAAATCACCTTTATAAGCCCCATGTTTTCAGGACAACCTAAGAGAATAACAGGATTGCATAGAGAATTTTAGGCATGAGGACACAGCATTTCTGTGGGAGCTGAACAAAGTATATAATGAAAATCTGGAACCTTGGAAAATACAGATGGAGGATTTTGTATTTAGTGTTTCAATAACTTCCAGCTTTTGTAGAGGTATCCTAAAACTAAACTTATAGTTCAAACATTGTGCAGGAATGCATGTGGAGAAGGCCAGTATGTTAGACAATACAGTTTCAGAGATACAGGAGTGCTAAGGAGAAGGGCTTTGCCCTGCAAATGCTAAATCATTCATGCTTGTAACTTCTGCAGATGCTGAAGTCAAGCTCCACAACAGAAGGAGCACAGAATTACTGAGCACTGTTGTGCACAGAGCGTGAGGCACAGTCAGATTTCCTGCTACTGTAGGAAAGGCAATGTTAAATGTGACGTAAAGCTATTCCCCACTGCCTCCATAAAATACAGCTCCTGCTTGGTCTGTATTAACTGCTGTCAAGTTCAGCACAGGGATTAGAGAGGACAGTCAACCATTTCACATGGGGGCATGCATGTCAGACAGGAGCCACCCCTCGCATGAGAGCAAAGCGCTGTACCAGCATTCATCATCTCCTGGCTGATAGCAGGCAAACAACTACCCTAAGCCATATATCACATTCAGCAAGGAAGAGACTTTGCTTTCCCATCTTAACTTGCTGAAAGGCACAGAGGGCTGCCTCCTCTGACACCCTTCTACTTTCTGCCGCTCAGGAAAGCATCCCATCTCTGCATCAGACAAGCAGCAGTTTGGCAGCCACCTCTCTGCTGCACAATTCCTGCTGAGAAGGGGTTATGACAGAAAAATCTAAATATATTTCTCTGTAGAGCTCCAATAGTCTATTTGCTTTGTAGTGTGGAAGAACTGATAACTTGACATGTCAAAGCCATTTTACTACTCTGCAGCTTCCAAATATTTTTCCCTGCAATTTTTTTTCCATTTTTTTGGTGCCCTCCTGCACTGCAAACATTCTAATCCACAGTGACAGGACTTAGGGCTGATTAAAGTGTTTGCAAGTGATGACAAAAATAAGCTCAAATGGCACACAGGTTGTAAGAACAGATCTGCAACAGAGAAGGAAAATAATTTACGAGCATAACCAGCTTTAAATTTGCAGTAGAATCATTACCTTCGCCATCCTCAATCCATCAGGAAAGCAAATAATTGTAATTTCAGATGGGACATAGCTCTTGCATATTTAAAATACTCAGTAATTAATCGAGTGAAGGAAGTCAAATCAAACGCAGTAATTTTTTTCCTTCCACAGAAATGAAACAGATTTAATATAATCCTTGTCTAAAATTCATCTAAATCTTTAATATTTTTTTAAGTTATATTAGTCTTTAAAGAAAAATCTGGCTCCTATACTTTAAAAAATAGCTGCTTCAGACAGATTTAATGAACTTTTACGACGCACTTCTTTTCTGCCCTTTTTTAAAATGTGAGATTGATAGCACTTTTTCAATCTAGGCACTGTGCCTGTGGCCAGTGTGCTGGCTTCAACAATTCACCAGCTACTACAGCCCCGTTAGGCACTGTGCCAGACAAAGCCTTATCCAGAAGGATTAAAAGTGAGCTATTGACTGCACCTCTACTCTTGGCCAAGCTAGGCCACAGTATTGGTTTCAAGACAATCCTATGGTACTGCCTGATATACAGTTCTTGCAAAGAACAGGCTCTCAGCAAAAAAAAAACAAAAAAAGCAAACAAGCCATGTTTCACAAGCTCTGGTGAGGCTCAAAAGCTGCCCAGAAACTCATCTGAGTTGGCAGGATAAATTTTGACTGAGATGAAAATATGAATGAACACTAGAGGATCAGTATGGAGAGGAATATTGCTTGAGAAGCCGATTCTTTGACGTTTAATACAGCATTAATTCCTCTGGAATACCTCCCTGTACTTAAGAGCACTCCCTACCTCTCCATCACAGCAGATGACAAAGCCACTGCAAGTCACTTCCATCACCCGAGTCTCTCCAGAAAATTTAATGGGAACACCACCTCTCTGAAAGCTTAATCCCAATGGCAAATTTGGTTACAACCAGCCAAAAGATGAGACAGGACCTAAGTTGAATAACGAGTCCACTCACTGCCAAAAGTATCAGCTTTATCATTCCTTGTAGTTGCTTGAATAACCTCCAGGAACAGAGATACTCTCCAACTATTTTCATCCCACCCAAACACTTCTTACTGCAAGTTCAGCTGGTCAATCTTTGTCCAAATATGCATTTGGAAGGAACAAAAGGACACAAATTCCTTCCTGATTCTTACAAAGCATTATGTTTGACCCACTGGCTGCTCTTCTAGAAGCTGGGACTAAGCTCAGCTGGCCCACTTCTTTTGTTGATTCAAAACTGGACTTAACCATTTGATCTCATGCCTTCCCAGCACCACTAACTGCAGTGAAACACGGATTCTCCTTTCTGCTTCCCACTGAAGGGGAAAGAGGCCCAACACCACTGGAAAGGGTCAGGAATTAATCACCAGCAGAAGAAAAGATGGCAGAAGGAACTAATGGTAGAGAGGAGTTTATTGATTTTCTCCCTTTACTAACTCACATGTCCTGCTCCTTTGAAAACAAAAGCACAAAATGAGCATTTGATCCAGAATCAAGCTCTCCAAAACCTAGTCTGCCCATCACCATCTGCTTGGAGCCAATTCCCTCCTGGTTTGGCATTCCTCTTACAGTACATTTGTCTACACCAGGACACTCACTTAAGAAGCTGTGTGAAAAGGCTTAGCACAGGGAAGGCAGGGGAGAAAGAAGAGATGCTCCTTGTGAAGAAGCAGCAGACATTAGGCAAGAACAAACAGCCAAGTTCATTGTTACTCTCTGCTATTTGAGAATTTGTCCAGAATCTCTTGAGAATGTATCTTTTATCTTACATGTAAGATAGCCAGTATGTAGTTTCTCCTTTCAGATTTTTAAGAGGTAGGCAGCATTTTTTCTAATTTACATACACACACATATATATACCTATACATTTGTAAAAATTCCTGAGATGAGTTACAGTTACGTAGAAATCACAACAAACTTCCCTTTCCAACTCATAATGACAATGAATCAAACCTTGGAAATGTCTTTATGCAGTAATTTCTCAACACAAAAGTTTTCATGTTAACAATTATAAATAATAAGACAATACTGTATTTTTAAGCCACTAATACTATTGAATTAACAAAAGAAATAGCACAACACAATTTGGTCTATCAAATCCCAGACAAACTACTTTTCAGTTGGCTTTCTGCTGCCTTTCCCATCCTCATCTGAAAACTGGGGATAAGACAATACTGTATTTTTACGTTTTTTTCTTTTATGTAGACCTTGAAACTCAGACTATACAAAAGACCATCTTGTCTGCCCTGTCCCAAAAGCCAAACAATGGGAAAAAACCCAACCTAACAGAGTTTCAAAACAAAAGTTTCACTATCTTTGTTTATATTTTTGATTTATACTTTGCAACTTAGTGAGTCTTAAAACAACTGAGCCACTTTACCAACAAAGGAAAACCAGGGTAATAAATGAAACATGCGGCTGAGGACTATACCTCAGGAAAGAACTTATTCCAGTGAAGTCAATTCTAACAGTGAGCAATGGAAGAGGCAACAAGCCAACTTGAAAATTCTAATTAAACAAAGGAGAGAAGGAAANAAAAAAAAAAAAAAAAAGATGAGCCTGCAAGTTTTCCATCCCTTTGCTTTCCATATCAATGAATCACACCCAGTACAGAAATTAACTCAAGCTGAGACTTCAGTAAGAACAGTACCTTATTGCAGCAGTGCCTGTTTTCTAGGACTTCCTTCTACAGATTTGGATCTGTACTGATATTACCCTTTCTTTAACCAGTCAAATCTGGAAAACCTAGTGAACCACTATGTTTGAACCACTTATGAATTTACCTAATCTAAGGTTTATGCAAAGACATACGCACTTTTGACATTTAAAAATGTGTTTTAAGTCTTAATTTGACAATAAATGCTTTGAAACATGAGTATTAACCATGCTATAAAGACAAAGCTAACAGATAAAATAACAGTGAGCTAGCAAGAAATGGGAGTATTTCTCCTAGTATTAAAAAACCCCCAACAGTCCAACAAAAAGAATCCACCCTCACATAATATGTGGGAATGACAGATCCGCTCTGACTAAAAAGACAAAGTTGATGTGCCTAAAGTACATGTTTAGGATCCTAGACTTGGCTTAACTCAAACAACTTTGACTGGATGGGGTCCCTCAACAGTATTAAAACTGCTCTAATTGCATTCTTCAAGCCAGCTGAAAGCTGACAGCTTCCGCTCTCCCGCTCGCTATCAGGGCACATCAAGGACTTCTGTTATGAGAGGAGCACCTGGTCCAAATTTATTTCAACAGCCCAGAGCAAAAAGGGAAGGTGCTTAATGTTCAGCCACAATGGTGACATTTTTACGATATGTCCAAAGTTCAGAAACAAACAAATGAAGGATTTGAAAGGCGCATGAACAGAAAGGGTGACAATAAAAATTCAACATTAATATATCAATTTTAAAACATATACCACCCATATACTTGAGGGCAAGGCCAAAAGTTCAAAGCAGAGAAAAGAAGAAATCTGCATCACTAACTTGGAAGAAAAAAATATTAATTCTCTGTGACTGTTTGAAAGAAATGTTGACCTTTTACTGAAAATGACACATTTCATTCCATCCTATTTTAGATGACTACAAGGAGCACCAGTCATTCCATCCAAAATTGGTGGCACATTTCAGCTTTAGCAGAATAACAAGTGATATGAAAATCTCTCTACATTTTATGTTAAATTGTCTGGTTTGTGCCCCTCCCCCTGCCCTCTGGTTAAAAATCAGATTAACTGGAGGAGCAGAAGGAGATGCACACTAATACTATAAAAATAATATTATAAAACCTTCAGATCAGCAGAGATGAGTGAATAATCATTGATAAATTTATCATAGTGTAAAAGAGGCTTTAATAAATGTTTCTCAATTTATTTGAAAAATACTGTTGCTATTTTTAATCGAACATTTATGAACATGACACTCTTGTTCAACTTAAAATTAGGCCAGCTTTATTTCTGCAGCTACAACTAGGCTAAAATTACAGTCATTATGTAAATTTATAGAAGATTTCTCATGTACAGAATGACTGAAGATTAGACAATTTTAGAAATAGAAATGCTGAAATTGCTCCACAGAAATCAATGCATGTCCACACTGTAAAGCAAAAGTGACAGAAAATTTCACATCTGTGCAATGACATAGGAGGCATCAATTAACTCTTTATAAATAACAACGTTTAGGAACATTTTAAAATGTGTGTTACAAAAACAGAAAACAGCTTATTTCACATTAAGCATTTCTGTAGTATATATAAAAAAAACCCTAGCTCTATGCCTTGAAAATATCTATTTAGGTATAAGAATATATTGAAAGAGAGAAAGTAAATTCTTGTATCAGTATATTGGCTTTTGTTTTGCAGCAGAAAGCATATATTCCCTCCTTACTTTGTAGTCAGTATGCATGGCCAGATTTGCTGCCACATATGAAGTTATTAGCATGTCCATGTGGTATTTTTCTTTACTAAATAGACAAAAGCAAGCAATTTAGTAACTGACTGAGAGATTCTGCAGGAATATCTAAAGTACTAAAAAAAGACGTCTTTCAAGAAAGATTTAAACACATAACCCACAGGCAAAGGCACACCATCTTTAATAATGAATTCCAAGTAACTTATGGAACAGTTAATACTGCAGTTTCTTGTAATTTTATGCTGAAGCTCTGCCTTCTCATGCAATTTCCCCTGTATTCTGCAGGGCAAATTAGAGAACAATACTCAAGACTGTTCTTGATGGCATCTGCTGATACCAGTCCTTAGTATTGACTAATTGTGACTATTGTGCTTGATCAGAAGCATACTCCTCAGAAATATTCTCCTTCTGCTTGCTTCCTATTAACTGGGACAAGCTTCCTAAGGGTCTTTCTCCAGAACTGCCTGTTTTTAAGAAATACCACATTTCCTTATTTTACTTACTGAACATTTATATTGACTTTTTCAGACAGAAATTGTTAGTGCACTAACAGACATTTTCTTTTCACTAAGAAAGTAATGTTTGTTATTAAAAAGCTGTCTGTAACAGGATTTAATGATCTTTAAACCACCCCTACTTCTCCCAAAATCTGCTAATGAAATAAAAGTTTTCTAAAAAGAAAACAAAAGGGAAAAAAATGAGGGAAGACATGCAGAAGAAATACATACATAGTGGAAGAAAGAGTTAACAAAATCTGCAGTGTGCCTCAAAATGAGCTATAAAAGTTCCATAATGAACCTTCTTGTCCTGAACTATCTCTCAGGCGCATTCACTTATATTTCTTTATGCTGCCATCTCTCACTGCAAGTATAACAAGAGAGTTAAAATGTAATTTTACATGTAGGTATATCACCTCAAATTAGCAACATAAAATTACTGACATTTATTCTAAAGAAAGCCCTACTGGCTAGAGGTAAAATGCTGAAGTAGCATCTGTCAGTACTGCTAATTGAGGTAAGGTTGGGAACTATAAAGTACTATTAAAGGAGTAAAATAATACCAAATGGAAACGCTGAAAAGGTACACTACCCTTCTGACACTCTAAATTATTATCCCGATTAAAGTAACTAGTATGTTTGACTCCTAAAAGTGCCATGGACAGTAATGTGCTTCAGAATTGCAAGAACATTTTTATGGGCCGCAGTACCTTAAAAAAAACCCCACATTAACAAATTCTTGCAATATAATATCTATATGTTCGATGTATTTTTAATGAAGTATTCCATCTCCTATATTTTTAAAAAGCATCTGTCTTTTTTAGAAAGTGCCACATTTTCATACCTCCAGTTTCAGCAGCTCTACCCTCTCCACTTCAGGCTAAGCTTTGAGCAGATCTTTGGACCACAAACTACTTGCAATGTTCTTGCCATCATCTTATGAATGATGAATGAGAACAGGATAAAATCCAACAACCAAAAGGTAAAACAGTTAAATCTGGAGACCTATCAATATAACTTATCCAACTTACTTTATCTTTTTTTCTAGTTTGGCATATCTACTCCTTTGACACCATGGTGTAGAGTTCTGTGTATTCATTTAGGAACACACAGCAAATTTTACTACATCATCTGGAAGTCTTTAAATAAATTCTGTTTATCAAACAAGCATTATTGCTTTCTCTTTCAGGAGGAATAGCTGGGGAAGAGAATCCAATTTGTTGCTAGACACAGCCTTTAGAAAATTCAGAGACTTACAAAACAGCAGTAGCCATGGTACAAAATAAAGGCAATATGGAGAATATTCAATGATGAAAAGGACTATTTTTCATTTACTTCTGTGTGAATGAGAGTGATAAGTAAATTTATTAGCAGACACCTGCTCTTTGAGAGAAATGCTGAAATCTGATGGTAACATAGTCACAACAGTATGTCTACTCTGCTTGAAAAATATTAAGCTGTATTAGGTTAAAAGCAATAATTTCTGGTCATATCCTAAGGCATTTAGTTTCGTACAGACTGCTCGCATGAGGAACAAAATATAGTATATATTTCTGACTTGCTAAAAACCTTCATAATAGGACTAGTTATCAAAGGAAAGTTCATGCCTGCCCTTTCACCCCCCACAGATAAACTGAAAAATTTCAACTGGTTTAACATTTGGACACCTGAAAAGGAAGCCAAATAGAACACACTTTAATCTGAAAATAATTTCCAGGCTGAGCTGTAATAAAGCTATGTAGGTCATGCACAGAATCCTTAACCTCACAAAGCTCAACAATGGGAAGTACAAAGTCCTGCACCTGGGAAAGAACAACCCTATGTACTAATAACATAGTGCTGGGGGTGTCTCTGGAGAGACTCTGCTGGAAAGCACCTTGGCAGGTAAGGACCTGGGGGTTCTGGTGGACACCAAGTTGAACATGAGCCAACAGTGTACCCCTGTGGCAAAGAAGGCCAGTGGTGTCCTGGGCTGCATTAGGCTTGCCAGAAGTGAGGACACAGCTGGAGTGCTGTGTCCAGTTCTGGGCTGCTCAGTACAAGGGAGACATGGACATACTGGGGAGAGCCCTAAAAAAGGTTGACCAAGATGGCAAAGAAACTGGAACATCTCTCCCATGAGGAAGGGCTGAGAGCTGGGACTGTTCAGCCTGGAGAAGAGAAATGTCTAAAGGCTGGATGCAAAGAGGACAGCAGGCTCTTTTCAGTGGTACTCACTGACAGGACCGGGGTAAAAAAAATGAAGGAGACTCTGTCTGGACAGCTGGAAACACTTTTCATTGTGAGGGTTGACTGAGCACTGGCACAGGTTGCCAAAAGAGGTTGTGGAGTCTCCATCTTTGCAGATATTGAGAAGCTATCTGGACAAGGTCCTGGGCAGCCTGCTCTAAGTGACCATCCTTGAGTAGAGGAGTTGCACCAGATGACCAATCTGCAGAGGTCCCTTCCAACCTCAACCCCTCTATGGTTCTGTAAAAAAAGCTCCACAATTTCTATGTGCATTTTACAGTCATCAAGGAAATGATCTGAAAGTCAGTTTTTGTGTGGGAGACTGCATGCATGCACACATGCATGCATATATATACACAGATATCCTTACTCCTTTGAAAGAACAGAGAATTGGTACTTAATGTTTTTACCGCCTCAAGAATTCCACATCCCAAGACCTTGCAAAAAAAAAAAACTAGCTTGAAAAGTCATGGTGAATCTACTACATATAGACAGTTTTTAAGAGAGGAAAAGGACACAGCTCTTCTTGAGTTAAGAATGTCAGGATAGTCCATCAAGCTAATTAAGGTGTTACCTGCTGTAAAAAATGTCCCCCGCTTCAAAAAAAAGAATAAAGAAAATCCTCAAAAGCCACCAAAGTTCTCCCCGGTATTTTGTCAGCATTCAAGTGACATCCACAGATTTAGCTGAAATGCACCACTTAACTGGGGCATTAAAGCAACCTCTGCAGAGCTGGACAGTTTGTAAAGTTCATTAGCACCCAGATTACCTTCCTACAGACTCTCTGAGCCCCTCACAATCATCTGAAAGATCATTAGATTCTGACACGCTGTTCTTATACATCTAAATGACCTTTTGGATACGCTTTTCAGGTTCTCACTGTTAACACTGCATGCCAAATGTCACCAAAATTCTTTTGAAGTTAAGTGTCACCAGAAGACATTTTGACAGGCCATTTTGTTGCTAGATACAGCAAGAGAATTATGCTACACTGAGGGGGAGAGGGACTGAAAGGGAGAAAAAGCATCTGATCTCTAGCCAAGTACACCATTACTTCAGAGGGACCCAGAGAAAAGCTTATGGAGGAAGGAGAGGCCACTACTCCAAGCAGCTCAATCCTCAATCACAGAGGGTCTTTTAAAGACATTAAGGCTGCTGGAGAAGATAGGCAGTATGGGCTGCGCTACAGGGTAGTTCCCCAGTCTTAAGCACCACCTAGGTTCCCAAGCAGGCCCCGCTTTTCTCAGTGACCAGTTTCAACAAAATGCAAACTGACAGCCTGTTTCCCCAAACCTCACACATACTTTGGCACAAGATGATTGAATAATGTCATCTCCTCTGAGAAAAGAGCAAAAATGGGGGCACCCACCACATCATGCTTCAAGATAGCTCACATTGCCAGAATGAATATACAACTCCTTCCTGCAAGGCCACTGTACCTCTAGGTGCAAAGCAAGCGTGCAAACTAATGCTTTAAGAGGATTAGGGAAGAGAGGAGGGAGGGTCAGGGGACACATTTTTATAGAAGCGGAAAAATGCATTGTTTCGTCTGTACCAGATGTGATGTCCCTCTTTTGACTTGCCAGTCTTTCCCTTCCGAAGATCTCCGTGGCAGTAAGATGATCCAGTTCAAACAAACATCGGAACAAGTCTGCTACATTATCTGAGTCAATCAGTACAAGTGAAAAACCATTAGAAACCCCATGTGAATGAGCAAACAAAGTATCAAAAGACAGGAGTTCATGCACCTTCAACTTTACAGGGACAGCCAAGAACAATCTTCCATAAAAAGAATTCCTAGTAACTTCCAGAAAACTGAAGAATTTCTATGAATGACTCAGTCACTGAAAGAGAACAAGGCCTTGGGTCAGATACACTTTCTAATGAATTACAGAATTTCTACGTTGGAAGAGACCTTTAAGATCATCAAGTCCAACCCATGTTCTGACACCTCAACTAGATCATGGCACCAAGTACCAGATCCAGTCTCTTTTTAAACACATCGAGGGATGGTGACTCCACCGCCCCCCTGGGTAGATGATTCCAGTATTTGACCACTCTTTCTGTGAAAAACTTCCTCCTTAATTCTAGCCTGTATCTCCCGTGGTGCAGCTTGAGACTGTGTCCTCTTGTTCTGTCTGTTGTTGCCCGAAGAAAGAGACCAACCCCCAGCTCACCACGGCCACCCCTCAGGAAGTTGAAGAGTGATAAGGTCAACTCTGAGTCTCCTCTTCTCCAGGCTGAGCAATCCCAGCTCCCTCAGTCGTTCTTCATAAGGCTTGTGCTCCAAGCCCCTCACCAGCCTCGTTGCCTCCTTTGGACACGCTCAATGCACATCTCATCTCCTATCCCTCTGAAACTGTCTTTCTGCCAGCATTATCTCAGCATTATGTTTTTGCCAGCATTATCTGGTGCACCATGAGCACTTACATGGCAGGAGCAGAAAAAGTTTTCCCATCCCCATTTAGGAGCAGGGCTGCACCTTCCAGCATTCTCCAGAGACATCAGAAGACAGCTCATCTGACTGGCACAACCTTACAGGAAGGTCACTCCACTGAAACAATGTTAGAAAACTATGGAATTCCAGAGAAGTGGGACTTCTTAGAGCCACGCACTTCACAATCTTAACTTGTTATTAGACAAAGCACTTACCGATGGAATTGTAACAAACAGGTAAAGAATTGTGACCAATATGCTGATGAACAAGCCACCTAAAACTATCTTTTTTTTTTTTTCCAAACAAGCAAAACATAACATCACAGGACTTGCATGAAATTTCACATCACACACACTGAACACATGAACTAGACAGTGGGGTGTAGGGTGGTGTGTGTCTACTCCACATGCTGCTCAAAAAAAAGCAGACCACCTGCAGCTTAGTCAGGAGGAGACTTTAAAAATACAGATGATAAAAGGAACTGAGAGGGTGGTTCTCTAACTAGCTTCTCCAAATAAATACTCTTCACAGCTGTAAACTAGACTTTGAGTTCCTGGGTAAGCAGGAACAAATCCTCAGATAAAAAAATGCCACACTGACTTAATTAATAGATATGTGGGAGCAAAGAAAGGCTGACATTTCTATAGCAACAGACTTAATGGTGCATGGAAGCATTTAATTCCAAATTTTCAATTAAATTCTCTGTCTTTCACTATCTTTTGATAAAAGGAACTGAGAGGGTGGTTCTCGTTGGTTTAGATTTTTTTTTGTTTTTGTTTGTTTGTTTGGGTTTTTTTGGTGTTTTTTTTTTTTTGTTACAATGCAAACTAGGATATTTATCACGGTTTGGGAATACCTACATTTGAGAACTCAAGCAATAATGTAACAGTAAATCTGCAAAACCAGCTTGACTTTATTCCATCTACAAGTTTTCCCCACCCAGAAAAGTTTCCAGAAACATGAGCTGAACCTTGAAGTTTGTTAGATGCTCTTTCCCAGGCCTTTTCAAACAAAAAGCAATAAAACGTTGCAGGCAAAGCATTCTGATCTTAAGACACCATGTACAGTACTTATAGCAACCACCCTATGGAAGTCTTGTTATTGCTGCCTATTAAAAAAAGAAATCTGAAAACCAGAAAGTTAAAGCCTTGCTGCTGTGGAGTAAAAGAATGGTCTTTTTATGGTGTGCTACTGCTGCCTTAAGGGGTAAATCCTGTTTAGGGCAAACCCTAGAAACAAAAAAGCCCAGCATCACTGTTGTATTAAACAGATCCCTTTTTGCTGATTTTATGGCACACATAGAGCAAAAACCTCCTTATCAGAACAAATGCTCAACTACTTACTTGGAGCCAATTAAAAATGATTGTAAGATGACTTTTAAATTAAGGCTTTCAAGATATTCAACCAGCCAAGTAAACTGCGAGAGCCGGATGCCCACCCTCAAAAGTTTAGTGCTAGCGTCCCACCACCCACTCCCTCTTGTTTCATAAATAAAGTTATTTAAGATTCCAGGTCCCTCCTTTGATATATGCAAGCTGCTTTTTGGGAGGATTGGTCTTTTTATTTGCAGATAGAGTGGGGGAGGAGGAAGAGAGAGAGAGGAGAGAATCAAAGCTACATAGCTTCAATTTGTGTTACAAATGGAAAAATTCTAGGCTCCTAAAAATCCCAGCCATTAGAAATTTTATGCCAAAAACCTAAAAGTGAATGAAGTGGAGAGGTAATATCAGTAAATCAAGTGAAGGTATCCATCTGAGGTTAACTTGTACCTTTAAATAAAAAGAAGCTTAGCTCAATTCTTTATTAAAAGCTGTAGAGCGTCGAAGCAGTGGGACTTTGAGTAATAGAAACAACCCTCATCTTAGGCTCATCTATATTTTTTTAAAGGTACTTAGAGAAAGAAATTAATTCCTACTCAGCTATTTCTATCTGTAATTCGTAAAAATGATAGCTAGCCAGACATCTTAATTTTATTTTAACCAGCAATGGGAAAGAACTGGGGAAAGAAGCAATGAAGTTTTCCTTCCCTTTTTCATCAGTCTTTGAAAAGCAGTTACATGCACATCAAGGAAAGATTAATGAAATTTAAGACACATTAACTAATTAAATGATCGTGAGCCAGATTTACACTACTTGCAAATACAGGCCCACTGGAAGATATGTCACATATTAAGTTCCAATCATTATCTGCCATATCACCAGGCTGGAATATGCAAACAGATGTTACTAGTGTTTTCAGTTCTCTTTCGTATCCAGACATTAACTTTACAACGTGCAAAAGCAAGAAAAAACCCTCAAACCTAACCACAATGTGTATTTTCTTTAGAAAACTCAAAACACAGAAAAAAATTAATATTGAATTAAGTACTAAGAAGCACAATTTAAGAGCGCTCAAACTCCACTGTAATTTAAGAAAATCCACATCTTAGTGCTGTTTACCACCAACAGTGCAGAAACCTTTGTAGGACTGTTCTTCTATATTAGACAAAAGAAACAGAAAACATTTCTTCCTAAAGGTTTACTTCAGTAATCTCAAAGTATTAAAAAAAGTGTTTTTTAAGATAACACATCAGAGGCTGTTTAAAACAAGCTTTAAACAATTCATCCTTTTAAAAAAGATCACACATGGATTACGTGACATTTTGCTCATAGAAGTGTATATATATTTACTGAAGTTAACTTAGCCCAGGTGAGGTTCACACCCAAATCCCTGTATTTAACTGAATATAATTTTAATACCTTTCCCCTTGACCTTCGTGCTCCATTGCAGCAACTGTATTTTATCTATAAATTGGTGTTTAGTGTTGGTTTATGTTATGGATAAAAACTTCAACATATTAATACTACAAGCTTTTTTTAAAAAAAGTTATTGCACACATATTATGTTTTAAAAGTACTTGTGACAGAAGTCTATTCATGTATGTATGTGCCTACATACAAACACCCACACAGAGCCTGACTTCCACTAGGGAGAAAAAGGCAGCAACCTTTCATCTCAAAAGTGAAGTCATTTCTCAGCTACGGAAATAACATGAGCACATGAAAAAATTTGCAAGTCTGGGCTTTTGCTTTTGTTCAACTGGTTGGTTTTTTTTTTTAGCATATCTGCATTTTCTATGACTAGCTTACAGTCTAGAAGCCTATGGTATAAATTTCATCCCAGAGTGAATTTTTATGATGGAGTTATAAACCCCTAAAGAAACAGGGTTTACAATGGAAGTGCTGACATAACTAACTATAGCAGCACTAGCAGTGCTTCTGTAATCAAGGCACATTATATTTATGAGGTAGGTAAAAGTCTGTAACCATCAATCACTGGAATCATATTGACAGATTCTAAGTTTGAGGTCCAACAGAATTAATGTATTCAGTTTCTCACACCATTGATATGAAGAAGAAAATTTGCAGGCACTTTTATGGGCTTAGGCTTTGACATCTTTACAGAAATCACTGAGGGGCTGTCTTGCTGAAACATTTCATTAAACTGCAGCCTCAGCATTTCTAGGTTTTGCACCAACCTTCCACAAAAAGCTGGAGAAGTAGATTGTCCAGGAACCAAACATGACCTTATTCACATAAGCATGCTTCATGAGCCGGTCACTGCAAGCATTAATTCTATGTATATCCAGCAGACATTTAAAGTTATACCTAAGAATGATTAATCACCCAAAGAATATCCAACTCCTAAATTATAACTCAACATCCCTATATAAAACAATCTAAAATGTCAGCACCTCTGTCTTTATGATATCACACCGTTCCAATAATTCTGTTTTACAAGTAAATTCCTATTATACATTAATAAGTGCTGTTGGTGGCTAAACTTCATGCCTTTGAGTAATGACCAGGTTGAAGGCAATTAGGCTGGCCAGGTGCAGCTGGGTTAGGTACTAATAAAAAGTTTTTAAATTTTACTATTTCCGTTTGGATTTTGGGGATGCATTCCAATCTGCCCAAATTAGGGAGGAAATTGTTTCCATGTTTTCAGCTGTTCCATGGTCTGACTATTACTGACCGATAACCTGCATAGGCTTTTTTTTTTTACTTGCACACATACACACTCACAGGACCAATCTCTATTTTTCAACTTGTCAGAGCAGCACAATAGGAAAACTAAGAAACTATTATATAAGTTTGCAGTAAGAGTTTCCAATTCAGTTAAAAGGGTAGCTGGACTTGAGTGAAATTTGTTTGAAATCAGAAAATCTGGGTTAGTTTTCCACATCTTTATATATAAATTCAGGATAAGATTTAAAATGCATCTGTGTTATTTGCCATTCTCCCTAAAGTCTGTTGCGAGTATGTTTTCCATAACAAGTTAATTTTTTTTAATTACCTGACAACTTTTTTTTTTTTTTTAATCAAGCTGGCTTAACACCATTTGTACATGTAAAAGCCATGGGTTTATTGAGATGTATGTAGGAAAAATGGTGCTAATGCCTGTGGTTTTAGTCAGGAGGAAGGCTTTCTGATGTGACACCACTGCAGGCAGTGTGCAAGAGTCTTGTGTGTGTGTTCACACACACATTGACATGCACTGTCCTTCCCTCTTCAACTCAGCCTGAAGTTGATCACAGAGAGCAGGACACAGTGCTTCCAGAGGTATCAGGAAATGTTCACACCTTCTCACCAGGATTTTCTCAGAAGGTGGAATTGCCATGGACCTGAAGAACAGGGGGACAGAAGAATTATTCTGTTCCCCCCCAAAACAGTCTTGAGATTTTGTACGACCTGAGCTTCTCACCCACATTATAAACTCATTCTCTCTCATGAGGCTTTACTTTCGGAAAATGGAAGCCCAGGACAAAGGTTCATTTTACATTCTCACAGCAGCATGTGTTAATTTTCATTTTCTTCTTGTAAACATATAGAGATACCACTTGGTTCAGAAGGTCCTGAGCCACAAACTGCAGGTAACTGTGAGAATATTCTCTAGCAGGATCAACACAAGCTTTTCCCCATTCCTTCTGGCCAGAAAGGCATCCTCAATGAAGCCTGTGCTAAAATGCTGCTTTTAACAGGGACCTTGGGTCTGACTGACTTCGGCAACTTCTGATGAAAGCTCACAGCAAAGTGACGATGCCAAGAACACACTGCACCAGTGACTCTAGAGACACATTCCTCTGCTTCCCAGTGCCCCCAGTTCAGCACTACAGGCTCTTCAAACAACTGATTTTGAACTGTGAACTTTGAATTTTCTGAATTTTGAACATTCTGAACTCTTTTTAAGCCCCAGTCAGAAATTAACTTCAACAAGTTATAGAAGTCCAACAGCATTAACAAGAAGGCATCACTGGACAGGATTTCAACAAAACTAAGCTGCAACCTCTGCTCATTCTGAAGCTTTTGCACAGATTTGAGCTTGGGGGAAAATATCATGAATTTTTCAAACTAGAAAAAAAGTACAATTCTACGTGCCAATTAACCCCCCACCCCCCATAATTAATTCCTATGACTCTAAAATCTGAAATTAAACATAGCATACTTTCACTTTTTTAAAGGCATTACTTTGCAGGCAAAATGGAATAGCAGTGCAGCATGCAGGTAGGGACAATAAAGGGAGCTCAAAGAAAATTACTTGCTTTGCTTTCACAAGTAAGCAGTGACCTGAGGAGGGCAATGTGTAGGTACATATTTAAATATGCAGAAAACTGCTCTGAATCACTTGCTTTGCTACAACCGCCTGGCCTCTCAGGGGTTTAGTGAAGTGCCACACACAGAGTCAAACTTCATCATAAAATGTAGGTAGAAAGACACAGGATATTAAAACAAAGCTCACTAAAAAATGCCAAAGCCCTTGCTTTCATGAGAATCAATAGGAACAGATTCTTAGAATCTGCAATATCTCACAATTTCTTGACTCTAAAGCATTGCTGTTTGGTCTAAAATGTTCTTGAATCAAGATGCTGAAGAAACAGATCATCTAATACTGATTGCACAAGTAAAATGGGAACAATTATTAAAATCTGGAAAAAAAACCCATATCTGTTTTAAAATAGAATCCTATTTTGAAATGATTATATTTGATTTTCCAGTAAGTCAGTCTGACAGCACAACTGATTGTGTGATACAAATGATACATGTGATCCTCAAAACCTTCCCCTGTAACCCTGCACATTTTAAAACTCAATTGCTTAATCAGATTTGGTCAATAGACTTAATGAAAATAAATCATGCTAATAATAATAATTACAATAACAACAATAATGGTATCAGCTTGCGGACAGTTTTCTCAGTTACTTATATAAATCTCAAAATCAGTCATACTGTCTCTTAAACAGTACAGGAAGGAAGATAGTTTCCAATTTAAAGATCCTGAAAGGTAGTTACAGTAATTAGAGAAAGTAAGAGTAAAAAGAAACCCACCATACATTTGGCTCTGTTCATGAACAAACTGGAGGCATTTTAAGGCTTTTCATATGGCACCACCCCTAACTGCCCAGTCCAACTTCTCCTACCAGTCCTACTTTTTAAGTGACCTCAAGATAATGTTTTTGGCGTGAAGGATAAATCTCGACTGTAAATAGAATGCTGGGGTATTTTAATGAATAATTACAAATGATCTTTAGAAGCTCCACAGAAATTTGGAATCTGGGTAGGATCAGCATGTAAACAGAATTGCAATTTCCAAAAGACAATTAACATAATTAGGGAACAAAACAGCTAGCAGCACGTAAAAAACTAATATATGGTATGGCATAATAATAGATAATTATTATAAAACACCTATTGTATGAAATGAAAACCGTGCGGTGTGTAACAGCAGCGTCCATCCCCTGCCCTGCAGCGCCCTCTGCTGCTGCGCCCGCGGAAACGCAGCCGCTCCGCGCTCCCGGCGGGAGACCCAAACACGGGGCCAGGATCTCGGCATCCCGGATCCCTTCATCCCGCATCCCTCCGTCCAGGGTCCCTTCGTCCAGGACCCCGCGCCCTCCGTGCACACACGCGTGCACACACTTAGTTCAAGGAGCGTTAACTGTGGGAAAAGAGCTAAACTGCACAAGGCGTCGCTCGAACGAAATCCCATCAGGAAATATAAACCTGCAAAACAACTGGTTCCCTGACAGGGATAATCCGGCAAATTATCCCAGAATATAAAAATATACAGCGAGGGAAGGTCAGACTTCTATTTCCACCTGTTCACAAGACTCCATGACCCATATTTCTTTCAGTTTTGGGAAGCTACAAAGAATGCTAACACCCATAGCCTTAACCACAGAAATTTAGGAATGCATTATTTTAACGCCAGTCATGCTGCGTTCCCTTCCTCCCCAATTAAAAAAAAAATTAAAGAGAGTAATACAGATGGATGGATGCTTTCAACAGGATACTCTCACAAGAACAAGAGATGCTTTCAAAGCAACACAAAAAGACAATAAAAAACTGCACTTGATTCCAAATTGAAAACATCATTCAAGCTCCTGAAAACCCTTCTGAGCAGTTCGGAAGACTTGATTAAGCAGTCCACATGCAGTGTGCTTCCCTCACCCACACACTGGGGCTCTGCTGGTTTGCTTTGCTTTGCCTTTTTACTCCACAGGCACATGCCACATCTTGAGGAAAAAAATCCAGATGCGGCTCTGCAGTCCCAGGTGCCAGTGTCACTTCTCGAGCGCTGCTGTGGATGAGGCTGCTTACAACCAAGCTAAGCATGGCCATGCTGAATCTTAGGAGCAGCCAGCACTGCTGCAGCAGCCCCTAAATTACTGGGCAACACCATAATTTATGGTGCAGAGCTGTACAATTCCCAGGCAATCTGCAGGCAAGATGAAGTCAGCCCCAGTGCTCATGAAAACACATCCAGCCAGGTAAAGCTTTGTTTCAGGACTGCTATTGGGAACCCCCTCCACCCCCCTCAAAGAACAGGGAATGTCAGGAATATTTTGGGCCACTAACTACAAGACAGACATTGAGATGCTGGTGGGTTGTCCAGTGAAGGGCAACAAATGTGGTAAAGGGTCTGGAGCACAAGTCTTATGAGGAGTGTCTGAGGGAACTGGAGTAGAACAGCCTGGAGAAAAGGAGGCTCGGGGAGGGACAATCTCACTCTCTACAACTGCCTGAAAGGAGGCTGTAGCCAGGTTGGGATCAGCCTCTTCTCCCAAGCAACAAGTTACAGGATAAGAGAAAAAGACCTCAAGCTACCAAGAGAAGTTCATATTGGGTATAAGAAAAGTTTCTTCACTGAAAGCATTGTCAAGCACAGGAACAGATTGCCTGGGGAAGTGGTGGAGTCATCATTCCAGGAAGGTATCTAAAAGTTATGCAGATGTGGCACTTAGGGACATGGCTTAGAGTTAGACTTGCAGTGCTGGGTTAAGGGCTGGACTCGATATTCAAGGTCTTCTCCAATGTAAATTATTCTATCAACATTGGAACATTTTAAAAAAACTAAAATATCTAAAAATACTTTCTTCAAGTGTCACTCAAGTTTTCTATGGCTACGTGAGAAGATCATCTATCTATTTTTTCAGTATCAAGACAAGTCTTGCTACCAGTGCTGGAGCAGAGATGTTAGACAATCTTCAGATGGTTACAAATGACTTTAGAAGGCTAAGCTTATTACAATGCAAGCACTTAAAGAATAATATCTCCAAATTTAGTTACAACAGACAATTTTCAAATGACAAATCGTGCTTGAAGCTGCAAGCAAGTGCATGCATTTAAGGTATCAGGAATAATGAAACTGCTCAACCTGAGTCAAAATAATTTAAGTATTTTTAACATTAGTTCTCTCCTACACTAAACAAAAGCGTACTTCCTTTCCAAAGCCATGTGCATCTAGTGGAACATGAAACATGTCTTTCAATTACTGCCAAAAGTACTTTCATTAAGTGCCTCTTTGACTTCAGTAAAATATGTTCCAGTATTTTCAAGTTATGGTTTTTGCTTTTAGAATCATTATTTTCAATTGTATTATTTTAGCATTTCTTCAAAATTCCAGACAGCAAAAGTATGACAGAATCTTTGTAAAGCAGACAAACTGCTGGTGATGCCATATAAATTTCAGTCACTGTATTTGTATTTTATAACTGAACATCCAGGTAGTTCAGTAACAGAAGAAAAAAAATAATAGAAGGGAAGAAGAAAGAAAGGAAAAAAAAAAAGAATCCCTTTCTAAAATGATCATTGAAGAATTATAAATAATACTGTTAACTTAAGTGGGTTGCTGAAAAGCAAAAATAAGTAAAATACAAGAATCCATCATTATGGCAAGGCACACACATTTATATCTATCAGGCATGAAAAAAACATTTTTATGATAAGACTGGAGAATTGTACAAAAAGTTCCCCTTCTGAGCAACAAGGTGCAACATCCAGCACATTGGTAGGGACCACCAACCCAGGCTAAGCAGAGCAATAGCCTGGAGAGGAAGGCAATGACTGGAGACACATGGTCATACTTCACTGAAACACGTTACCCTAAAAAGTGCAGGAAGACATTTTTCTGTTTTCCTCAGGGGACAGTAAGTGTGGGAAAGAAGCCCTGTATAATTCCTTTTCTCCTCTCCTGCAAAGCTGAGGCTATCAGCTACATATGAAGACGATCCAACACTGCACAGGAAAAATAGTACTTCAAAAGTAGAGTTGCAAGCTGAGTTCTAAAGTTTTAACTTACTGAAACTAATGCTGTGATACCCACAACCATTAGAGAAGGAATTTAATTAGAATACATTTCAATGACTAACTGCAACTTGAAATACAAAAGCTGAGAACTGATAGATTACTCTCAGGATGACTATCAGACCAGCAAATACTTGGTCTTCCAGCACACTCTATTCTTTGGCAGGAGGGTCTTCACATCCCACCTTTTACTCTAGTGAAAGACACTACTGTTAAGGTGTTTGGGGAAGAGTTTCACTTTATCCACAAAAAACCCCAAACCAAACCCACAGCAGGCAAGATGTTTCTCGCTCTTACTTTAAGTACATCACCTTACAGTTCATGGGAGAAGTCAAAGATAGCCAGATGGTTGTGCTGTAAATGCTTTACCACCTTGGGTCTTTCCCACTCTGTGCAGTAACTTTGCTATGAAGATAATTAAGTGGAATGGAATGAGAGCAAAAATAAGACCAGTATTGTTTTATTTAAAATAGTTTATTAAAAAAAGAGAGAGAGAGAGAGAGAGAGAGAGAAAGAAAAAGCATCGCATGTGTCATTGACCCCAAGCACTTCACGTCCACCACATGAATGTCAGAGGCAGCCAGTGCCATCACAATTATGTGGGCCATCAGAGATGGGATTACAATATATGTGGACATGGCCAAGCAAAATATGACCTTGCTAGCTGAGGGAGCAAACCATGAAAAAGCAGACACCAGCCTCTGAGTGACTGAGAAGGCCTAAGAGCACCCAGAGGAGTTGCTGCACAGAAATCCTTTTCTCCACAGCACTGGTGGTTTTTATACCAAAGGAGTATTAAAACTGTGTTTGGCTACATTATTCACACAATACTATTTACTTCCTGATTCCATTAGATTTTGAAAGTGCATTAATTCACACTAAATAGTCCAAAACTCAGACACAGTATTTCAACTATGAATCCTTAAAGCTGCAGGTAATTCTCCCCATCCCTAGAGAAGTGCCAAGTTTTGCTATTTTGAAAGGAAGCTGCTCAAAAACTAATTGGAAGCATACAGAATGCACTTCAAAGTATGAACGCGGCACTATTTTATCTAAGACATTTTTTCCTACGTTCTCTAGGAGGATATTTGAAATCTTTATTTTCACACACTGCTGTAAAAAACAAATACACAAGAGGAGGAGGAGGAGACAAAGCATTGATTATTCACCTTAGCTATCTGCAAAGCTTCTCTTCACTGGACAGGGCATTTCTTCTAAAATGACCTACCTGACCTTCACGCCTGAAGCTGTAAGATCAGGACTTCCTGTGCTCTACAGCTTAAAAATTTCACACTTCATTGAGATGAACTTGTAATCCACCATGATCAGACTGCAGTTTAAGCTGATGAGAAAGGAAATGCTTTTCATTACATTCAACACTTCAACTGAAAATCAGGATTTTTTTTCTAGTTCCAAGTGTAAATTCATGAGCTGAATCTACTTGTTATTATAAGAGGCCCATTATCAGTTTGTGTGTATCTGCCAGACCCGCTGCAGCTGAGCATCTACTTTGACAGCACTTTGGAGCACAAGATATAAAAAAATCCCATTTCCCAAGTCACAGAAAACGGAGAAAAGGAGTTGGAGGAAGAGTGATGGGGGTAAGGAGGTAGTGTGGCAATTCAAATAAGCTTAAATAGTTTAAAATGTCATGAGCCTTTCACAATACTCCATCATTATTAAAACAGTATCAACTAATAACATTTTGAAACTAGGAAAAACAGAATTTAAAAAGGAAAACAGAAGAGAAACCTCACCATCTTTTAACTCTCAGAAACTTTTTAAAATTTTGCTGCCCGATTAAGATAAAGAGCTAAATGAACATGCCCAATATCTGTTCACAGGATATTTTTAAGGAGAATTACAAATCACTCAAACAAAAGGTTTAAAAAAGGAATCAGTAAAATTTAAAAAAAAAAATCTTTAAATGGCAATAAAGCAAAACCTGAAACAGAAAAAAATCTTCATACAAATCCCTTAACAAAACATCTGCTGTTCTTCTGGGGCAAAGTTATTTGATATTTGTTTTGGTTCTCTTTTAACAAATGCATGTGAGTTTCTAAGGATTAATAATATTTAACAGTGGCATGGAAATTAGTCTTATTAATTCCATTGGGTACAGTATTTTGATATTTCTTTTTTAAACAATGTCAGGACTAGCCAAGCCATTTCACATGACATCCATTAATAGAAATAAATTTAAAAGACATTAATCCTAATTTAGTTGAAAAATTATCTTTAAGTATTTTCAGAAAGTAATGTGTACTTGTCTATCTGGAGGTTCAGAAGAGAACAGTACCTATGTAAAAAACATTTATTCCCCTGGCAGGTCAAGGAGAAAGTTTTTTATCACCTCCTTAATTTTCACAGCTATGATAAGATTTTGGCAACAGGACATGTGGCTGCTCTTAACCCTAGAATTATTAACATGAACAAATTTTAAAACCACACCCTCTTTAAGCTGACAAATACAGTAAGAGTTCTCTTTGGTCTCTTAACGCTGCACATAAAACAGTCCAAAGCATTCATGTTCTTTGACACTCATATGAAGTGAGGAAGTGGGATTTCATTTGCAGTAGAGAGAAAGCAGGGAGCACAGACAGGAGCACACAGACCACAGACTGACTACCAATTCCTGATCAGTCCAGCACACCACACTGCATCAGGGATTAAACATGAAGACAGGAGCAGTGTGACAAACTACCCCATGTGGCCCAACACAACTGAGAGCTCATCCTGCATCAAGGTATTGCCAAGAGGTGGTGTGGTGGAAACTCTGTTGAAAGCTATTTCACTTTCATACTCTTCTCCAAAGCAGTACTCAGGAAATTTCTTTTGGAAACTCTCCTGCTTGCTATAGATACAGCAGCTCAATTCATTGGAGGCATGGAAGGAATTGGCCTGCAGCAGCTTCTCAAGCCTTTTTTGAATGTTGGCTCGTGAAACTTCTTTTCAACAAGTTGAAGAATGCAGAAGTTTTAAAAAATCTCATAGAAAGCATTTAAAGAAAGGTAAGATAGGCAATAATTAATGTATTAACCTGACACTGGCATTGATGAAAGCAGCATTCTATATGTAAAAATATCAAGAACGAGAATATAACTCATGCAAATCAATATGGACTTAAGGACTACTGAATAGCTTTCTAATTGCTTTGAGAATAAACTTCCTTAGATAAAGTCAGTAATGTTTAAGTCACAAATGAAACTCCACAGCAGGGTCTTCTGCTGATATCGAGGGATGTACAACAGGGAGTACAAAAAGAAAACCAGCAACCCCAAAAAGTATCCTCCCACAGCAAGCAACCTTGTCCTAGGGGCTGTATATTGAAAGGTGTTCATCTCTTTTGCCTGAGCAAACAGAAATGAAGATCTGATGGCACAGATATTGTCCTAAGCCAGACATATTAACCACTGCAGCACACAAAGTAAAACCTTCCACAAGCAGTGCCAAAAAAGCCTGTGCAAGTCTGGCCCCACAAAAATGCAGCTGCCTGTTGGATAAGTGCCTAAACACCAAACACAATCTTTTCCATACCCACAATTTGCATGTCCCCTTATCTTCCCCAAGGGGTGGGGATGGACTGCAGTTCTTTTTGAGCAAGGAGCCCATGACACACTCACCAATTCTCTTCCTGCACATGAAGCACAGTGGCTGCTCTCCTTGGCAGCAGCCAAGGCAGGGATGGACAGCCTGAGCCAAGGGGGTGACTGCTCTGTCTGCCTCCTTGTCACAGCCAAGCCAGGAGCTCCTGGCCACCACCAGTGCAGAACACAGCCACTGAGCACTCTGCCCCATGCACCATCACGGAGGGAAGGGGAACAAAGCTCTTCCTGGGGTAAGAAACTAAACACATATTATTTCTCTATTGAAGACAAGTAAGGTTCCCAAACCCACTTGCTTCACCCATGCTGCTGTCAGCCTGCAATTCTTCATTCTCTCTCACACAAACATCCCCTTTCACCTGCAAAAAAACTACTGCAAAAAAACTAACTGCCCATCATGAAATCCTAAATCTTCTACTCTAACATTTGGCAATGCTAGTTACTCAGCTAACATCTTACCACAGCATATATAAATTTTAAAGTAGAGTTTTAAACTTAAATATTCACTTCACTAACTGAACAAACAGAAGGAGAGTTGCAAGTGTGAAGTGGTTCTTGTAAGTGAGGAGTCATCCCAAGCAGATGGGCTTCAAGCAGTATTACTGCCACACCAGACCCTAGACATGTATTATGTGACTTCTAAAGCTTTATGTTATTAAGCAAGTTACTACTGACATATCTGCTGAGGATACAAATCCTGAGATACAGAGAGAAATGGCAGAACGTTGCTGATGGGAATCAGTGTGAAAGAAACTAAAACCGGCCAGAAGTCACCTTTGGAATGCCAGCAACAGTAACAACATGGTGGAGAGGGAAATCTTTTTTTTTTTTTTTTAAAAAAACTAAGGAATCAAGGTGGATAAGCTACAGGATGGTGGGGTGGGAAGGCTGTAACAGAAAAAAATCAAATTTTAATTCACAAGAGTCCAAATTCTTAATAAAGCACATGATTTTTATAGCAAGAGTAAACACTAGAAGAGCTTAGCAAGTATTAAGATGACTGGATGCTAGAAATATTAAGCCAAAATCAGAAGATACATGCTTTCAGGAAAGTATTAGGGCAAAGAAGTCATGTAACCAGCACTGTGCAAGAGGCTCAGAGCTGATCGACACTGTGAAGGTCTCTGGTCTGCAAATCAGATTTTGGTATCAGTATTCTGTTAAGTTTTGGTGTTTTTAAAATAAAAATTTCAAACTTGAAACAGCTGCTACATTCAAGGGAAGAACAGACAGCTGGCTAATGCTAATCTGAAGCCTAAACATCAATCACAGCTGTACATAGTCACTTTTATCTGTGCCTCTGAGCTGGGATAATCTACAGAAGCATGTCAAACAGAGCTGAAACTCCTGCTGCTCAAACACACTATCAAGCCAAGGAAATTCTTACCCCACAACTCATTTCTCTGGAGCATGGGGTCAGCCCTAGAAGAGCTGAGACTTCCCGTATGCAACGGGAATCCAAAACCAGCAAATTAATGAATCAATAAAAAAGGCTTTGCAAATTTTAAAGCAAACCTGACAGATTAGGGAATCCCACTGAACAGAGCAATATTACTTGCCAGCCAGTTGCAACAGGCAATGGTTTCTCTTGATGTGAGATATCACCACAACAAGAAGAGTCAGAAGAACCCACATCATACAGGCATGAACCTCTTCCTGCTTCACTCTAAGCAGTCAAAACCCACCCAACCTCACAACACTTCTGAGCCATTCCCACATCACTGATGACACATGAATGGCTGCACACAAGACAGCAGTACCCAAATGCAAATGTTTATCTTTCCTCTGTGCACTCCCACACATACTGTCTGCACAGTGTTTATACCTCTCTATCCCCAGAAGTCATTTCACTCCTACGAATTCAGGAGTGAGTGAAGTTAAAGCTCTAAACAGATGGTACAGATTTTGCTTCTTGACATTCACATAAAGATATTTCAGTCTATCATGTGCTTAAAATCAGACAGGGTTTGTTTTTGTTTTTTTGTAAAATGCTGTAAAGCTCTACCAATCTTCATTATGGACATGGTTTAATGGTGGACTTGGCAGTCTGGCAGTGCCAACTTAACAGTTAGACTTGAAGACCTGGCAGTTTTTTTCCAATGTAAACTATTCTACGTGGGTGAGAAAGATTGTCTAAGTTGCTAGCAGCTCAGCTTTGCCACAGTGAAAAACCATCACCACAGAGAGAAGAAATCCTCCAGAGATGCACCTTTGTTCACTTTGACAGCTGTCACTGATAACAGTATTCAACAGTGTAGGTGCTGAGGCTGGGAACTCTTCTGATTTCCATGCCGGGTTACACACAGGGAGCAAGTCCCAAAGCAGGACCTAATCCCTTGCAATCTTTGAGGAGTAGCTAATGTTTGCACAGAAGACCACTTCAAGCCAGAACATGGCAACCCTGGAGTCTTTACGCACACAACAACCACAGCAAGGGTCTTCTGGGCACTTAGTCTTGCTGTAGATCTGTGTGGTGCAGAGTTATCACAGGCTTCTCCTGCCAACCTAGTAACAAACTTACCAAATATCCTCTGTAGTCTTGCCTATACAAGAACTTTAGGAGAAGCAAGCTGTTCATAAATCTATAGCCAAAGACAGAGTAACAAAAAACAAGGCATTAACTTGGCCTCTGAAACATGGCTCTAAGTTAAGAACATCATCATCATCACCATTATTACTACTATTCTGTGGACCTACTGGATAAACTGGTCAGTTTCAAGACGCTAATTTTGGGATTAAAGTCAGGACATGGACTCCCACCAATATTCCTTTTAAGAGCTACATTACTGCTAGCTAAATTTCATCCATTCAGATAATCCAAATGAGCATCAATACCTGTTGGAATCTGAAATACAAGGAATTTTCAGAATTTTGGGTTTGTGAACTAAAGCTCAGAATTAAACACAAGATTTGAGACTTTAGAAAAGGCTTCTAAATTTAAGTGCTAAAAGCGAGAATGTGGATTTATAGTTTAGAGACACATCAGGTAAAAGAAAGTTTAGAGTTTTAGATTTTAAGATATAGAAAAAATAAAAGTAGTTACAAAAGTAAATAGATTTTAAATGAAGTACTATAGGTTTGTGTGTTATAACATGATTAGCTAAGAAATTAGCTAATACTAATACTGTGGTATGGGTCTGTAAGATAAAATATTTAAAGATTAACTAAAAAATAGAAATATTCTTGTTAGCAGTGCTTTATTAGTCAGTAACTCCTTAAAAGGTCTTGTAACTAAGAGTTGTGTGACCTTCTGAACCATGCTGTAACCATGTGAGCCAAACTCACCCTTCCTGCCTATGTAGAAAGTTAGAAAATAAACTGCATCATCAAAAACAACTCAGAAGTCCCATCTCCAACTTACTCAAAACTCCTTCAAAAATCCCCATAAATACCTGGATCATCACTTAAAAACCATATGTGAATTTGTTTTTCCGCAGTCAAATGGCCATGGAGTTCTAAGAGCACATATTTAAAATACCGTGACTGGTGTAAAATAGTCATTTAAAGACAAGAGTAACATGCAAAGTGCAACACCGAGAACAATGGTCAGTCTTCGTGCCAAATGAAGAAGAAAAACTGCTTTTCTGTGTATCTATACTGAAAACATTCCTGGTACCCAGAGTCATGACACTTCTCACCCTGGGCTTCCAAGGAAATGCTTGTTGGCAGCATTCCATCTGATGTACAAGACTTGGATGCCAACCAAACATCCTCAGAGTAATCAAGCTGAAACCTTTGACAGTTACACTTCAATAGGAGCCTAGTGCATGTCAGAATGTGCACGAAAATGCAGCCTGTGGGTGTACCTGGCCATTCCCAGTTGGCCCAAAAGTAAAGCAAGAAGCCATAGAAGAGCTGAGAGACACCACTAACAGAGAACAAAAGTACCTGAAGGACTATGTGGCTCACAGAGTACCAGCCTGAGAAAGGTCTGCTGCTTCCAACACCCATGGTCATCAGCAGTCGCTTGAATACACCAACTTGGGCTCTTGGGTCGTGGTATTGATAAGGAACAGAGCTAAGCATGGCAAAAGCTGAAATACAGGCACGCCCACTCCAGCTCCTGAACTATGAAGCAATCCTCCCCTTAATCCTTCCTTAAGAAGGTAAGACTACTGAAAAACAAAGAGATTGTTTTCTACATAGGAAAAAAAACTCAGAAGACACAGTTCAAAGAGGTGAAACACTGTAAAGGGCATAAAAGGAAGCAGAAATAAAGGCAAGTGAAGCCAGGTGTTATTCATGCTTGCCTGCACTGTAGATCACCTCCCTGCAATAGAGGGAGCTTTGCAAATGGCACCAAAATCCCAGGTAGCTGCTTCCTCCATAACCGGGCAAGAACAAGAAACAACAGCTGGCAAGAGGGAGGAGAGAAGAAAAGAAAAAAAAAAAAAAAAAGAGACACTTTTAACCCACACCTGGGGGAATCAAGCCTAAGAATCTTAATTGACTCGATTAAATCCGCAGAGAACAGAGATACTGTAAATATTAGAACTAGCTTGAAAAAAGGAAGGAAAAAACCCTCCGAGGCAAAACATTCTTTTATTCTATGATCTCCATTGTGCCATGCAACTCAGAAGACAGAGGTTTGCCCCAGGGCTATATTAAGGGTTATGCTTTGTGGTTTACAATTTTGATATGCCATTTCTGAGGTTTCTCAAGATATCTCATGGGAGAGCAGGATTACAGAGTATGACAGAAACACTTGTTCTATTACAGAAGTTCAAATTGAAGAACACACAATATATTGAACTGTCAATCCATCTGTCCATTTTTTCCTGTAAAGGGACAAAGGAAAGCAGAGCCTTTACTTCCTTTTTAAGCTACATGTTGTGATTCTGTTTAATAAACTCCACGAGGATTTTCTCTTTAGTATGTTATCACTGTAACTAAAGAACTGGGGAGTGCTGTGCCAGTTTTTATGGTGGTACCACAGCTACATAAAACCTACCACAATGATGGTACTTGGCCTTCTGACCAAGGACAGAAACACCTCATGAAATGGCATCACAGCCACAGGATACAGAAGGCAGTAAGGGACCCAGCAATCCGTGCATTAGCAGGGAAATTTTAACATTTCAGCTCCAAAAACATACACTATAAAGCCATGACAGAGCATATGAATACTCAACAAAATATTAAAAGTGTCAGCCCACTCAACAACAGAGGAAAAGACCTGAGTTTAAAGAAAGGGATTTAAGACCCATGTGTAGTTTATGAACTGTACAGCGAAAGTTTAGCCTCAAAACAACTGTTATCTAAAACAGATGTCGCCTTTGCAATGCTCAATTTATGATAAATTGTTTTAATATTTATACCTAGCACAGGCACTGCAATAAATCAGACAAGGGCAAAACATAACGAGCATTCCAAAGCACAGAAATTACACGCTCCCGCTCTGTGAGACCCGTTTGTTTGGAAAGCTGAGGGAATAAATCTCTAACGGTGTTTTTCTTCACTGGCCGCCTCACGAACTACGGAGCCAAAAAGCGAGAACCAAATGATTATGGGCCACAGCGAAAGGCCGGGTTAGCAGCTGGGAATTGAGCTCCCGGCTTTCGGCGGGAGCTGTGCCGGGCAGGACCCTGCGCTGCCCGNCGCCGCGCCCCGGGAAAGGGACACGGAGGGAATTGCGGGCAGGGACGGGGACACAAGCGAGCAGAGTGCTGGCTTTACAGCTTTTACAGGTGGGCAGTGCCCCGTCATGTTAAGTTTAATAAGCTTGTTTTGTGTCAAGAGGCTTCACCTCCATCCCCACCTCTCCACAGAAGTTCAGATGCTGCCAACGAGTGTCGAGTGGGCAGCTTTGGCACCACGTGCTGCAGGGAGAGGATGCAGCTATGGATCAGCACATGAAATAAGTGAGCTGCAAAGAAGCTGTTACAACACCTGGTGCTGATGACACCGAGGTGGTGGGTTCCATCCCAGTACGGGCCATGCATGTAAGAGCTGGACTTGATGATCCTTGAGGGTCCCTTCCAACTCAGAATACTCTGTGAGTCTGCATATGTAAAAGATGTAAAACACTAGTTTCTGCCTGAAACATCTTATTGGTAAAGACAGCAGGTACCCAAGCAGGAAAGCAGAGCCTTCACCTCCCCACATCAAAGGGGACCTGAATTATTTCACATCAAGGGTGCCAAACAACTGCACTGAAATGTTGTTTCCGACAAGCTGGACTCTGGGTAAGAAAGTGGGCAGCTTCCCAGGCTACCCACTGGGCACAGAGGGTCAGAAAAAAAAACAACAGAGAGTAATCAGAACGGAGAAAATTTCCTGACACAGCTTCAGAGCCCACTAGTAATTTGAAGAAGTTTCTCACTTTTCAGTTGTGTCATCACGACCCTGGAGAAGGCCAAGCCAGCTCTGCTTTTGGGTCACATGCTATCTTTACTGGGCATTTGCAACAGGACCTACAGTCCAGACAGTCATCGAGCCACAGCAAGCAGGGGGAGCTCCTAACTTTTAAATTCAGGGATTTTTTGTTTTACTTTAACAGTTCCCTTAAACAGATTTCTACTGGCAATATTCCAAAATCAGCTTAAAAAAAATTAAGAAATCCAGCCACAAACAGAACATCATCCTCCCCCAGCAAAAAAAGGCTTACATGCTGTTGGAAGCCACACTGACAGGGACTTTGATAAGCAGGGACTTTATGTTCTAGGTGCAATTTGCAGTGGCCTTTCTCAAAAGCACAACCCAAAAGAGTGCAGAAAGGTCAGAATAAAAGCAGCAATGAAGTCAGAGCACTGACAAATCCCCTACAGTTCAGTTTTCTCCAGCCCACTTGCATGGTTTTGCAACTCCTCTCACCATTCTGCTCTACACAAGTGGCAGCAACAATGAACCAAACAACCACCAGCTAAATGAACAAGAGCACTAATTTTGGCTCTATTCATCTAAAAAATCCCCCAAAACTGAAGTCTACATTTCATTTGTTATCTGTGCCATTTAACCACTGAGGATTCTCTACCACGAGGCAGTGTTTCACAGACAAGCCCGTGTGCTACAGGTAACATTTGCTGCAGAGCAACTCAGTTTAAAATGTCAGCAGTCTGCCTGAGGAAGCAGAGGTGCCACAGCTGACATGTCACCTTGATAACCCACTGTCTGCTGGTGCCATGGGGACTGGAGAGGGCACTGTGCTTCTGGCTGCTTTTGGCATCACCACAGGTACAACCAACAAAACTGGGATCCACTCGCAAAAATGGAAACAGACATCAGGCATGGGAGAGTACTACCAGAATGAAGTCAGAAATAAAAAAAAAAAATCTGTCTAAATGTAAAACCTGTTCAAGTAAGCAATTTTTATGAAACTGCAGGTGTTGCTGTATTACATTATTTGCTAAAGCAAGCAGGCAGTACATTTTGTGCCAAGCTACCACCAACTGGAACACTACAGTTTAGGACAAGAGGTAGTGTCAAAGCTTGGCAACTCCTTGAGACTGGTATTTTGCTTTTGCATTTGGAATCAGCAGCAAGAGGCAGCCCCAAGTGCAGACACCGAGAGGCCTGAGGGATACATTTTAAGGCAAGAGGTACAATACACTAAAAGATCATCTTCACCCATTTAGACAGCTACTATGGTTTGGATACTGCCACAATAACCTCACCTGAACTTACTGCTCCCCTTTGATGAAGGTGGACCTACATGAATTCCCAAGCTCCCTTCCAATATAAAGGACTGAGTGATCTTAACAGTCTGTGATGATCCAGTTGGGAGAGCTTGAGGAGAGGCAGCTGACATACTTCCCCAGCACCAGAGAACCTGTGAGCCAATCCTCACACGTTCCCAATCTCCTAGGTGCCTTAGAGTTCACTGGCTCTTTCCAGGCACGGCACAGGTCAGGAAGCCCTACCAGCCTAACACTTTTCTTGTCTTCACAGGATCCCAAACTTGTTTCCCAGAGGCAGCAAACAGCCTAGGGAGGGAGATGTCATCTCTGCAACTCAGCTCTACAACTTTGGATACAATCAGTCTTAAAAGGTCTTGATGTGGTATCTATGCCAAAAACTTGGAGGTTACAGAGGTCTGGCCCAGAGAAGGTGTAGAAAGCAGGAGTCAGGGGAGAGGACCCAGAGTAACAAGCTCCACCACCAGCTTCCTGGGTGTACTCTTTGAACAAACAAGCTTTACCTGGTGCTTCTGGGCTGAAGCAGAATTTTTGGATAGTCAATCCAGAAGTGAATACCATCAAGAGGAGATACTCTGACAGGACTGTTATTCAGTTTAAGGCTTGAGGCCCCAGCTAGCTCTGCTTCACAAGCAGTTCATACATGTGGCACAGTTGGCAGTTTAGCAGATACTCTCCTTAAACATGCAAAAACCAGCCCAAAGAGGGAAAAGTTTATGTGGCTAGTTAAAGGACAGAAAGTGATTGTGCCAACTCAGAAGACTCCTACACTCTGAGATCAGGGTCTCCTATATATTCTCATACATAAGAACCAGTTTCCAGAAGTGAGGATTGTTTGCATTTTCTGCTGGGCTGGAGATAGAAGTACAACCAAGTAGTTGAAATTTCACTGACACGAGACTTGTGCCGGCTCCAACACCAACTATTTCAATAATCCTTTTTTTTTCCCAGTTCATTCAGGAGGCACACAAATAGCTGGTTGTAGATAGAACAAAAAACCTTGACTCATCATCACCGTAACCAAGCATTAGAAAAGTGTACCAAGCAGTACAATCATGAGATGATGTTACGCACAGTGCTGGGATCCGGTTAATTTCCATAGTCAAGATCAGAAAAAAAACAATAAACACTCCATGTCCCATAGCACAGTGGTATGCATCAAAACACAGGGAGCAGCCAGTCCAGAATCCAAAAGGATGTGCAGCAGACAAGCTGCTGGACTATACCTACTCCTGCTTCTGCTCCTCAAAGTGATCATCATCATTGACTAGACACTGTACTGGGGCCTCCAGCCACAGAGCCTCCAAGCACATGTCCCTCCCCTCAAAGCCTGGACATTCGCAGTAACTGCTGCATTTGGAGGGACACACATTCTGTGAAGGAGCTGTGGTTTGTCACTCACTCTCACACTTCATGTTTCTGCCATCTTTTCACACACCAGGACCAACTGTGCAACTCAAGTGCACAGTGAGGTAGGAGGGACAGAGAGAACTGTCCCTCTCCCCAGTGCAGAGGCAGGGCAGGCAGCAGCCCTCCTCGTGCAAGAGAGCTCCCAAAACAGCAGGCAATTGAAATGGCTGCCTTTTCTGCTACACGGATATGAAAATACAATTCCATCTCCCTTACACACATCCTAGGGAGTATTTCACTTTTGCAGCATGCTTTCAGACAGCCTCATATAGGAAGTGGATATAAAAATATTGTTAAATAATCTTTTTCATAGCAGGGTGCCCAAAATCACTCTCTTGGAAATACAGCAAGAGAATGAAAAATAATGATATAGCAATATCAAGTTGAGCAACCAGCTCAACCTCTTTGTTCCTCCTAGAAGAAAAGTTCAGATTATAAATTGAGCTCCTACAAAGGAACAAATACTATGATGTTGACTTAGCATGTCATAATAGACACGTCTAGCATTAAAACATAAGTTGGCAGGATATACTTTTGAATTAAACTGAAAAAATTAAGTTTTCAGTAATGTCTTAGGGAGCCAAAATCAAATACACACCAGTGTTTGAATACAGCCAACACCTGGTGAACAGTGTTTTGCAACTTCATGAAAAGAAAGACAGAACAAAAAGTCCTCTTTCTGTCCACTCCCCTTATTTTGTGAGCCTAATCTCTGTACTCACATAAAAATTATCAGCCATTTTCAAAACTTGTGCTGCCTTTTGAGGAAAAAGATGCAGTGTCACAAGAAGCCCAAGAAGATTATTAAAACCTATCAACTGAACATTACTAGAAGTGATAGAGTTTTCCTTATCATCTCATCCACACATGGAATTCCATCATTATAATGAAGACACCATACCTGCCTTCAGTAGCCAGCCTTCTTCCCCTCCCATAAACTGAAGAACCTTGGTGAAGCACAACCTGCCTGTAGTATTAATAGTGTATATGAGAGCTTTGGAGAGGTCAGCTCTAGGCTTTACTGAGATTTAAAGTTTCCTCTTTTCTTCCTGCATACCCCAAAGTAGCCATGAAGATTAATTCTATGTACTTCTATTTCTAGCACAAATACTGATGTTGTCCCATCAGAGTTCAGGAGGGTAAACTGTGTCTTTCATATACATGAAGCTACAATATTTTATGGGGATGGAAGTTGGAAATCCCTTTGCTTCCAGGTTAGACTATGTTGCAACTATTCAAACAAAATATGCTGCCTATCCCAAGCTGTACACAGCTCCAAGATATATTTGAATTGCTGTAAACAATTAATCACCAAGTAATTAGAATATCCGCTTTTAGGGCTACACAATGATGCTTACCTCCAGTGAAGAGGCTTAACATAATGGAATACTCTGATGAAATACAAAGATTGCATACTCATAAAAAAAATTTTAAAAAATTGCTTCCCCCACATTTAAAGTTATAGTAAATCCAATAGGTCATTACTCTTAAAAACCTGATGACTGCAGTAAACATTCAAGACTAATTTCTTCCACTGCATTACGAGTCCCCTCTGGCTGTCCACTGCTGCTGTGCTTTTACTCATTCTGTGATAATATACCCACAGAAGAAATTAGCCTTAGTAAAATCATGTAAATTTCTGGCTGCCAGCAGGTAGCAACTGAGCCATCACTGGAAACTGATGGAGATGCCTGCAAACGCTGGGAAATTTAGCACAGTGAACACAACTACACATTAGTCCCTGAGAGAAAGTAAATCTCTTAGCATTACTTGACAGTAAGCAACCTCAATAATACAAGGAGAGTTCTTTGAAACTAAATCAAAGTAGCAAGTAATAAAATAAATGGCTCTACAAGTATGCAGTAATATAGAGTCAATAAAACACATGTACCAAGTCCTGAGCTTCCTTCCTGAAGATAACCCAGAGTAAACACATCACTGAAAGCACTGCTCTATACTCAGGAAAAGAGCTATAAAGAGGTTCAGAGATTGTACTTAGATCAACCTTAATTAAAACTGAAGAGGGAGACTTTACTACTAGTACAAAAATAAAGAGAGGAACTAGTAAGCTCACGTGACTCTGCTGGGTCAAGTAACCTACCTAAAGAACGTTACAACACAATTTTCATTTGTGCATTCATTATCAAGTTATTCTCTCCCTTCCCAGAAAAGCAGTGGGCAACAGAAAAACTGAAGTATGACAAAAAATAGAATCCAGGACCCAGAATAAAAGCTTGGCATGTAGAATTATCAGACAAGAACATTTTTTGTGCATTTCCATGACTGCAAAATCAGACAGTGCTTCAATCTCTAGTATAACACTGTTCAGGAACAAAACAAAACAAAATCCCACACCTGTTAACAGAAGTATAAATGAGTCAGAAGCATCCACTTTAGCACAAGTTAGCACCATGACTTTTCACTACATAACTACATCCTACAGATCATAGATTCAATGGACAGCATCCTAAAAGGCAACTGCATACTCTTTTTGAATACTCTACATAAAACATGGGAGCAGCAGAAGGTAATAAAGATTCCTTGAAAAAAACAGTCACTTAAAGTAATACTTGAACAGAACTAGTAGATGCTTTTGCCAACTGAAAGGTTCTGCTTTTTGTTATGCATTCCACCTGAGACCCTGGCCACACCTTAAGGCTCTAAGGTTTCCTACACTGAGATAGCCACTTACAGGAAGTTTCATGCTGACAGCTCCAAGTGCTTTCTATCTCCACCAAGACTTCATACTAAGAAAGATACATGAAATTATGCCTCAAAGAGAGAGGAGGCAGGACTGAGACACACAAGGTCTCACCAGTGCATGCACACCATGCTATACCCCAAGCTCCTTAACAAAGTTCTCCTTACTCTGTTCAGATTTGCTCAGTCTTTCCTAGAGTCAGAAGCTCCAAAAGCTGCTGAAGAAATGCACGTTCAAAGCTACCAACACATGAAAATTAGGAGTATGCAAATAAGAATTAGCTGCCTGAGCTCTCTTTCCAACCACACTGCACCCTGGAGGCAAATATTTTATTAATTTTTTTTTTAAAGACATATAAAATGAGTTGTGAGAAAAGCTATTTTAATCAGTATTTTCCTGTAAGGAATGCAACAGGTGCCAAGAATTGAAGGAAAACCACATCTGCTCCACTGTGACCGTAGGCCCTGCCTGATCAGATTTTATAATACGTATTTTGCACATGCATGGATTACTTAGAATTTGAGGAATGCAGCCCATACCACTGGGAGACCATAAAAATATAAGGAATCTACAGTCTTTCCTGCAGCATGAATCTGGAATGCCTGTGCTGTTTAAGCGCTGCTACAATAATAGCAGCCCCAAAACTACTGTCAGTATGATTAATTTCAGTAGTTTTCTTACCCTGGCCAGAGAGCTGTGAGGTTTAAACGCCACGCTGAGACTTTTAGATCTGCATACAGGGTAGAAGCCCACCTGCCTACTAAACTTGGCTCTGAAGGTGGAAAGATAAGAATGACCACTGCTTTTGGGAGGGATTAAAAGGGGATAATATCAGGCCAGTCCTCTTCCTAGGTTTGCAGAAGTTTGGGTGCCCAGGGATGCTGGTGAGCTACTGACATGAGTAACAGCTGCTATCACTGTCTAGAGAGCTCACCAACCTCTGACTCACTGCCCTGTAAAAAGCTCTGGGGTACATGAAGTGAGAAGGACCATGTATCTACAGTAAAGTTGGGTTCTGTTTGGTTCAGCAGGGTGGGGAGGCAAGAGAGCCTCTATCTGCCCTTGTAAGGAGCTACATTCCTTCAACTGCCTTGTAGCAAGTTTCAGGGGATCGCCACATTTATATGCACCACACAGATAATGCACTTGAAATGCTTTGGGACTGATATGAATAGGAACTATTCTTCCCTTTAATTAGCATTTTTGCCAGATGAACACTGCTGTGGAGTGCCAAGCTGTGGAGTCCTCCTACAAGTTCCAAGAGATACACAACTGACAGCCAGAGCGTATCCAAAATCAGAAGATTTCCTTTTGCAGCTACAATTCGTTTTGCCCACATGAATGAAAGTAACACAGTTATCAAAATGATCACCCAAGATAAAGACTAAACCAATGTACTACACAAACTCTGAGAGGTTACACATAAAACTGCTGAATTCTTGGGCAGTTGCATGATGTTCTTTGAATGGTGACTTAACATTATAAACATTGACCACAGAAAAATAAATGCATTAGCGTACTTCCAAAGAGATAGCTTATAATAAGAAGATACAGAATTTATAGGTTTTTTTAAAAAGTCAAACACCTGATCCTACCTCTGATCACACACACAAAAAGTAGTCTTGGGTGGGCATTAGACAGTTTACAAGAGAATTTCTCCAAAACTTCACCTTAAGTTATAATCAGTAGGAAAACTATAAATCTAGAAATAAAGTAAAGATGTAAGCTATACTGTTAGGGTGTTGGTGTTCTTGTATTACCAGATGAATTGCCAATAGAAAGACAGTATGGATTAAGGGAAAAAAATACAAAAACATTGGCTTGTTTCCTAGCAACAGCTCAGCTAAAATTACTTAACATTTCGACTCAATCAAATGTAAATTTGACTATGTTATCCCTTAAATGTTGATTATAACAGGCCTTTTCAAATGCAAATTCAGTGTGTAAAGTGAATGTAAACGTTGACAAAGCTGACACCAAAATCTCCTGATTAACATCATTTGCATGTACACAGCAACATTATTACAAACCTCCTAAAGACAGAAAGAAATGAAAACTGGAGCGAGAATCACCTTCTGCATCATCTCATTCTTTCCTGCTTTAAGAGCAAAACAGACGAAAATATAAAGCCTTTTGGATTGCCTGCAAAATTCCAACAGTTTAAAAGTGCAACACAATAAGCTGTACCTGAATGCTATTCCTTCTGTTGCTAGCAAGTACAATGGGCAAAAAGTTCTGGTTGATTTCTTAGTCACAGAACTTGAGAATTACACATATAGCACAAGCAGACTGTAAAGATCATAATACCAGGTAGCCACTGGTAGCTAGCAAGTTTTCTTGCCTCTTTTACCTGCAACTCTTGCATGAGAAAAACAGGAGGAAGGGGGGGTTATCATTTACTCCCAAAGTTTAAAAGTTTGTTCTTTGCAACTTAATCAGCTCTGGGATTAAACACCTTAGTTATGCGTGCATTCACGCAGGGCCAGATTATTTTGCCTAAAACATGTAGAAGAAGCTTCAGAGAGGATGTTAACACGTTTCTTCTTGTTGCAGCATTTCACAATATGGGTATTGAGGTGTATTATTTTACAATAATGTTCATTACATCAGGCTGATTTATCACTAGGTAGCCAAAAGTCAAAGGGAAGCTGAGAACAGATGCAGTGTTCCTTCAGCACAAAGCAAGCAGCCAGACTTAACCTCTTAAACTGAGAGTATTTTCTAGCAGAAACCACCACCCTTCCTTCTTAATCATCTCAAGAAGGACACTGGGCTGAAACACAAGATTTTACATCTACAGACACCACACAGACATCTTTGGCAATAGAGATTTTATTTTCCATACTGAGGCAGCCAGGTACTTTGATAGCTTGCTGGGATACACACATCCTAGTCCAGCACATTGACATGACGAGAATATGCACAGCATCAGCTACAGCAGTGCAAAACGAACAATTTAGCATTCACCAGCCACGTCCTAATCTTTCATGGTGCTAAGTTTTTAAAGAAAAGCAGAAACACTTTCTTCCTCCACTGCACAGCTTCTTAATAGAGTTATTACAGGCCTGTTGAGGATTATCTTTTCTACCCTGGATTAGAGTTGCTACTTAAAGCATTTTAGACAGACCATAATCCACTCCCCCCTACACCCCCAAGTTGCAAATTTTAGCCATGTCAGACCCTAAAAGTTTCTAACAAATTTCTAAGAAATCAACAAGCACAACAGCTGAGTATTGCAAAGGCATAATCAGTAAAATGTTTATATCCATATTAAGCACAAACCATACCCATCTCAAAAAGCCAGTCCCACCTCAAAATTATGGTTCTGGGACAGAGCTGAAAGCAAGTTTTGGATTTGGCCTAAGGAGCAGGAAGGGAGAGAAGCCCAGAAAGATACAGGCAAGAATACTACATCCTTCCATGCCAACTCCTGCCTGCTACCCCACTGCTTACAAATTTCTACGTGCCAGACAAGGTTCAAACTTGTGTTTGAAACAGAGTCCAGTTTTAAAGGCAGAGCTCATGTCTGGAGATGCATTCTGATGACATATGAGCTGGTTTTCTTCAGCAAAGCCTAAAACAGCAGGAGCTCTACATCTTACCTCACTGATCCTTCACCCTCATGCTGCACATTTGCTGCTCCATTCAAATCCAGCTTCGAGAAACAAGGAGATGCAGACTTTTGAGAAATTCTTGAGAAACTATTTTATTTCTGTTTGGGAACTTGCCAGAGAGGCACTCTTTTAGTGCCTTTTAGTATATACACATGAAAATTAATACTGTTCTCTCCTTATTAATACATTCTTTCAAGTGACTTTTACAGTCTGGAAGCAAAGGTCAGTTACACTGAGTTCCAAGAATCCACTGCACTAAAAAAGTAACTTTATTTGACCATATGTTACTATAATTAAACATACAGGAAAATACTCTTTGATCTTATGACCGTCTTGGACTAGATGGATAACAATCGCATTTTTACAAATGATGATTCTAGCTGGAAACCTAAAAAAAAAAAAATAAAAATCTGAAATACCTACATCATTGATTTAATGCTTTACCATTAAAAATACCACTGGGGCATGTGATATGGCAGCTGTGTGTTGAAAGATCATTTCCTAACTGGGCTCTCACTTCACAACCCTGACATAAGAGGTTGGGAGCTCATACCCATGACAGTGACTTAAAGAGATGAAGCAGTAGTTGTTGAACCAGCAAGACATTTGTAGTTGGGAACTGAAAAAAATTACTCTCATGCACCATACAAGTTCCTGGAGAAAAGGCTCATTAACATGAGAAACATTTGCTACAGAACAAAACTATGTAAACAAAACAAAGGCAAGATGTGGACAAAAAGTTATGTTATTCTACACCATATGGGCTATCACTGCCAATAAAGTTCCAGAGACAAAGATTCTAAACAACTGAAACTTAAAAAACAGCTAAAATTAGTTGAATGCAGTCAAGGAACCAACTAGCAACCTTTACTTCTGTACAGAGACTGTAATAGAAAGGAATAGTCTCATAGGAATTCTCAAAGGAATTGTTCAGCCTTAGGTGAGGTCCAATGGACAGTCCTAAAAATTAAGAGTACACTTATTCACACTTCATGATACACTAGGATCCCCATACTTGGGAAAAATTAAAATACCCTAAATTAACCAATGGCACTAATTTACAGGGGAAAAAAACCCAACAAATTTATTCTGAATAAAATGCCTGAAGTCCATAGCTGTACATGTAACTGCCTATCACATATGCTAAGTGGGAGAATTAAATTCAGTATACTTCCAACAATGACAGACATCAAAGTTAAATTAAGAAAGGTTTTATTACCACTCATCACACCCTTAAAGACCAGAGCAGGTGAAGTTAAAGGTTCCTCCTTGAGTTTCATATGTAGCAGAGAAGTGCAAAAACCATGGTAAACTTGATGTTGAAACAGGAAAGAGGAAAACTATAAAAAGAAAGATGAGAACAAGAACTAGCTCAGATTTAGACTGGGTATTTGAATAAGATTTGGAAACATCACAGAAAATTAGTTTTTAGACACTTTGTATTCTTAATAGGAGATCATATCAGCTTTTTCATCTTGTAGGCAAACCTCTTTAGACTTAAGAGAAGCAAAAAAAAAAAAAACCCCACACACATCTGACTGCATGTGTTGCTCAGGAACAGAATGGTGACACAGAGGCATTGTCCTGCCTCTGACTGGACAACCTCAGAAAGTAATCATTCATGCTCTCAACAAAAGGTTGGGAATATGTGGGGTTGGGAGGGGCTGAACTTAAATACTCAGGAGCAGTCCTCATGACATTTTTTAACTCTACCTGGTGGCTTTCAGACGGACCACAATAAGGTTTGATTTATAGAAAGAGAAACTATGGTAGATCCATGCCTGTGATTTCTGCCATAGCTTCTTTTATGAGCATAACATAAATTATCTGATTTAAGACTAAGTAGCTTCAGCAAGCCTCTTTCAATTAAAAAATAATACAAATACACTCTTTTTCACCTAGCCCATCTAGGAAAGTAAAATGCTTATCCTGCATTTATCTTAGTGTGCATAAGCATAAGCACACTACAAGAGTACAAGGATGGGGGAAATGACAGTAATTAAAGGACAGCCTGCTCACCAGAGCAGGCTTTGATCTTTAGCAACTTGATAACTGAACTTTACATTTCTTTCTGGGTGAAAAAGCATTTCATTCAGGAATCATAGAATGGTTTGGGTTGTCCCCAAAGACCATCTAGGTGTCCCACCATGAGCAGGGATACCTTCCACTAGATCAGGTTGCTCAAAGCCCCATCCAGCCTGGCCCTGACAACTTCCAGGGATGGGGCATCCTCAGCTTCTCTGGGAAACTTGTTCCAGTGCCTCATCAACCTCCATGTAAAGAATTTCTCCCTAAGATCTAATCTAAACCTACCCTCCTTCAGTTTAAAGCCATTACCCCATACCCTATCACTACACATCCTTGCCAAAAGTCCCTCTCTAGCCCTCTTAGGGGCCCTCTTTAGTAATGGAAGGTGCAATAAGGCCTTCTGGAGCCCTCTCTTCTCCAGGCTGAACAACCCCAGCTTCTGTGAACCTGTCTTCATACAAGGGGTGCTTCAGCCCTCTTGTTATCTTTGTGGTTTCCTCTGGACCCAATCCAGCAGGTCCATATCCTTCTTGAGCTGGGGACCTGAGAGCTGAATGCATTTCCCCAGGTGAGGTCTCACCAGAGCAGAGTTTGGCTGGTCACACTGCTTTTGTTGCAGCCCAGGACACATTTAGCTTTCTCTGGGCTGAAGTGCACATTGCTGGGTCATGTTGTGCTTCTCCTCCACCCACACCCCCAAGTACTTCTCTGCAGGGTTAGTGTCAGTCCATTCTCTGCCCAGGCTGTATTTGTGCTTGGGATTGCCCTGACGCATCTGCAGAACCTTGCACCTGACCTTCTTGAGCTTCACAAGGTTTGCAGAGGCTTTCCTGTCAAGGTCACTCTGAATGCCATCCCCTCCTTCCTGTGCGTCAGCAGTGAAGCCAACTTGCTGCCCGGAGTGGCTGCAATTCCTTTGTGCTACCCTTCAGGAGCTCTCCTGCTGACCTGCAATCCATCTTCAGGCTCTGGGCACCTCTTGCTGGCACTGGCACCAAACTGGTAGGAGTAGGATGGATGGAAGTTCCCCTCCCCCACCAACTTTAGTTTAAAGCCCTCTTCACATCTTTTAAGACAGCTCTGTTTTAAAAGAACTAGCTAATCTGTTCTTACTAGCAAATGTAATCCTCTACCCCAGCATCAAAGACTCCATTTAGCTCAGTTCTTGAAGTTTATAAAGAACTGAAAGGATACATGAGGCATGGAAATTAAAAACTAAATAGAAGAGAGGAAGCAGGCTTGCTAACTGCAGGAAATAGGACTTTTTCTACAATCTCAGCCCCATCACTACTTATGTTTTATTCATCAATTCTACTTACAGTTTTTCTCTTTAGGCAAAGACAACCTGGCAGCACCACCTTTTTGTTACTCCACGTCAAATATAATCTGAGATCATTAAAAAAGAGATAAAGTAATCCTCAGACTCTTATTAGAGACTCAGAACATTGTCTTGTTACCCATCTGGGGTGCCCATCTCTTGCTCACATTCCTAGGGTTATTTCTGGCACAGTGGACTGGTCCAAGAACACACAATGGAAGCCAAAGCCTATCATTTCACAAGAGAGACAGAGGCAGTTTACTTTTGCTGACCTCTAACAGCCATTTTTGCACTTCTTTGAGAAGCCATCATTCCTTCTTGGAAACTGTGCATACCTGCCTTCAGCATGCTCCTGCAAGACTGCTCTGACAGTCTCAGGAGTTTGACTACATAAAACATTCTTCTGGTCTTCACAGAACTGGTGTGCTGTTACTTCTCTCTCCTACTCTACACATCCTTCAAGACACAACTTTTTAAATCACTTTTTTCAAGCTAGGTTCAAGTATTACTAATGCTATATTACAGCAGCTTCTGGTTATCAATGTCAAAAAGTCAATGATTTACTGCCAAATCCATGGAGCTACAAGTAAGAATGTGTAAGAGAGTCATCAAGTTCTACTGTAGCTGGATGATGCATAGTAAAGCCGTTCAGTGTTTGCCACATTAAAAGTTCTAACCAGATAAACTTTGGAATTGGAAAATTTAAAAAGAAAGGAAAAAATCAAAACTAAAGAAATACAAGAACATGAACTGGAAAAGACACCAAGAAATAAAAAGAGCAACTAATAAAGATAATTAAGTCAGAAATGGTCTCACAGACACTGCTCTGAAATTAAAGCTCACAGACACAACACAAAACTTAGAAGTTAACATAGATGGCTGCTGGGATAAATATCTAGGGCTCTCCTCACCTGCCCACATACTTGGCCATTTAAGATTTTCTCCTTCAGAACCAAGGTGATAGTTATCAACCTGAGATAGTTAGCAAAGCTCAAGCAGCATGATTTGAATTGTAGAAAAAATAATGTCAAGAGTACAGTTATTAAATCGGTTAACAAAAAAAAAAAAAACAAAAAAACAAAAAAACCACCACAAAAAATAAAAAGGCCATCAAAAATAGAAGGTATTTAGCTACTCTCTCTAGAGTAAACCCATTTTTGAATTCTGTGATCTCTCTTTGAACAGGAAATTGCACTTCAGTCTCTTACCCAAACCAAAACCAAAATATTTATTTACCTGTCACCTATTTACATGCAGACAAAGGAACTATAAACATCATTCATGCATGATTATGTTTGGGTTTATATATTTACGTATAGACTTATTTACGAGCCTAGATCTCCTGATATCCTCAATGGAATCTTTGCAGCAGAGAAATCATTCATGTTCCATCCAAAAGGGTCAAGGATCAGCCAAAGGTTTTGCCTCTCAGAGCTGCAAATTACATGCACAAATCTTTCCTGCCCACACAGCTCCCTGGCATCTCGCAACAATCCCTGTACGGAGGAGAAGATCCAGCCCTGCCACTAGTTCAGGACTGGTTTCACCTCTCCTCCATTGTTTGCTGAGCCATCTAATCCTTGCATTTCTAAATGGAAATAACACATTGCCAAACACTAATGCTTATTATTACAGTCAACCAATTAAACTGTAATTCTACCATTGTTATCCACCAACACTCTTCCTGCTTAAGTGCAAGCTATGTTTACTTTATTACCGAGGAGCTAAAACATTTTCTTTCACAATAATGTATTCTCTTCCTCCTCCCAACTAAGCCAAGGTGAATGCTCATGAATCAGACCAATAACTAGAACAATATTTTCACTTCTATACTGACATGGACAGATGCAGAAAAACTGAGAATTAGTATTTTCACCAGTTTTAGGATCCGTAGAAAAGATTCTGTAAAAACAGGGAAAGATGGCAGAGATTTCAAAAACAACAGCCAACAAAAACACCTTTCTTCTACACTCCAAACACACCACCACCACACAGACTTGACATTTTATTATCTTCTCATTTACAGTATCACTACTGAAGCTAGACGTTCCAGATCAGTTAAACCAAATGAAATAGCCATAAAGGAAGAAATTAGATGGCAGAACAAGTAACAGATCTTACAAAATCTCAGACCCATTAGCACTGTATAGATAAAAATATTTTGGATTTTACTCCAATCTGCTCTGCAAAAAGCCTCTCCCTTACCCCACGAAACAGAATCTGCACCAATAATGCTGGTTCACAGTTACACAGACACAAAACCATGTAAATTACACTTCTACACTGTATTTAATAAACAGATTCATTTCCTCTGTGGTCCATATATAGACAGAAAAGTGTTGGCTATCTCTCACAGACAATGCTTTATCTGTTCACTTACAGTCAGCGAAAGCAGTCAGAAATAGCAAAAAAATATACAGGACTCCTAATCCTCAATACAGCTCAACTATTTTTAAAACTTGATGCAGAGAAGTTATGGAAGTTGAAAACAACACAAAAATCTCTATCTAGTGGTAAGGCACTGGTGATTTTTAGAGCTCATTTTTGGCACCTTTACTTCTTCAGGAACACTGCATACATGATGAAAAGGAAAACTTAATCCCGACACCTTGTATTCGCAGCTAAATATGGAGTGCAGTGCTGGTAACCCACTCAGGAAACATGGAACACTGTTTTCATTATCCTATAACCAGTTCAAAATAGTATCGTTAAGCTGGCACCTCAAGTGTACATCACCAGGAAAAGACTGTATTTATCTGAAAATCTGTACTCCACATCAGAAGATCTCTGTATATGCTGCTCCCTCAAAACTTGGACTGATAAGAATCAGTTCCAACCACATATGCACACTCAGCATGACACTTGCAGATCACAGAACATGTAGAAACTTGCTGCTTCTCAGGAAATGTCCACAACTGATTCTCAAATTCAAGACCAAATGTTAAATACCACAAAATACCACTGTGCTGCTTATCTAACTCCTTAAACTGGGATCATCAGTGTGATTATCTGAGCACTTGAACGCAATTGACAAACATGCACTTCGCAGCATATCTCATTATTACTACATTTTTGTGGCAGGAAAACATACTGACGCTTCTCTCTTCTCCTCCAAAAAAGGTATCTGCTGAACTCTGCACCTGCCTGAGAGAGCAAAAGTGTTATTCAATCCATTCTCATAAGGTCACATCCTTACAAGATATCCTAAGCATCAGAAACAAAATTACATATTTTGTAACCAAAGTTCCTACTACATTAACAAGTCCAACAAGTCACAAGGTATGCGTGTTCTTAAACACATTCTCCAGCGTAGAAACAGCTCTGTGCTGTCCTCTGTGCCATCTCCAGACACAGCATCCAAGAAGGGAGGACGCAGCTGCCTCCACTCACATCTACCTGTTGCTACAACATCTCTTCTTTCCTCAGGCCGTCAGGTGGGAACAGCTGCCAGGCTCAATTTAGTCTGCAAAAGTACTACATGTTAGTACCATGGATCAGTTTTGTTTTACTAAACCATAAATGTCAATTATAAAAAGCACATAGGACCAAAATGAGACAACAGACCACCAGTTTTTAGAAGGAGAAGAGGTCAGCACTTCCTAAATATCAACCCCCCTACAAAAGTATTTATGATAATTATGCAAAACTAGGATACATGTTGTCATCCCCCAAATCACAGGTTTTCCCCTCTCAAAGTAGTGAAAACTGTGTATCTACAGACACATGGAAGTGTTACAAACAGAGCAATATAACAGTGGTGCTTTGCTTAGGGATGGACAGCCCTGCAGCCATCTACACAACCAGAGACACCAAACCCTGCTGGTGTCTCAGCATCAGCTGCTCTCTTGCCCATGTGATGTCTCACCATGAGGCATCACACGGGCAGGCTGTGTTTCATGGAACTTGCAGGGATACATGCTCAACTAGAAGTGTGTTCTGCCCACGTAAACTTGTATTGCTTAGGACACAATTACTCAGTAGCTCTTTTGTTTGTAGGAATCCTTTTCCTCATCCTACCACACAACCATGACACCACACCAACTAGTAGAGAGCAATGAGACAGGAGGACTGTGAGGCTTCAGCTTTATCTTCCTAGTAATCAACAACATATGCTACTCCGCTGCACTGCAAGGACACAGAGAGAAAGCAGTTCCCCTGCCATGGTCTAAGACACTGCAGGGCTCAAAATACATAACACAGAACAGTTCAATGTGTTTTCAAATGGGGGCTGTCTCAGATACTTGAGAAATAAGTCCTTCTTGGAAAGGAATCCGAATCAGGTTTCTATCTACCCAAATTCAAGCATGAAACCTTCTTGTAACGGTCCTAATGCTTATATTCTGCTCTTCATAAAATGTCAGGAGAAAAAAAACCACAGACCAAACTCTTAACAATTGATTTGCTTTCTTGAGTGCTTATCATCAGCCCTGCCCACTGGACTCTAAAAACTGTCACCATGCAAGATGTCTGATTGCTCAACACCAGAGGTTCAAAGGTGGGAAGCTTCAGTGGAGTCACAGTGAGGAAATCAGAGTAAGTCCACATAAACAGACTGCCTCCCAAACAAGCTGTCACTAACAAGTCTGTTCTACTAAGCCACCTACCCACAACATGATAGAATGCAACCAAAGGGTACTCAGAAAGGAAGACCTTTATGATCTTGACAAGAAAGGTGTTCTACTGTGCAATCACTGGTAAGAGAAATGTTGGGAAAAAATAAATAAAAATTAAAAAAAAAAAGAAGAAAAAAAAAAAGGCAAAAAAGTTAGTTCTGCTACAATAGCAACAAAATTATGTCTGTTTAGGAAGGATGGGCTACCAGCCCAACATTTAACAAATCCAAGGACTCCAAAAAGGATGGCTTTAGAACTGAGCTTCAGAGAAAGGCTACAGTATTCCTGGAAGAACAGGAAGAGGATATGACATATCTGAGAAGGAGATTGCTTACTTACTAGGAGTGCTTCAGCACACACATTCAGTAACAGAACCACTCTCTTGAATTGAGCATTCAGTGCTCAGTATCCTGAGCAGGAAAGCTAAGCAAAAGAATTCAGCTCTCATATATGTAAAGTTCTGCTTCAAAATGAAAAAATAGAGGGGAATTATCCACATCTAGATCATTAATGCAGCTCTTAAGGAACATGATCTACACAAAATGAGTTAAAAATCAGCAGTGTGACAGACCACCTGCAAGGAGGGAAATTCAAAAGAGGTACTGAGGTAGCTTGAAAAGCCAGCTACAATAACCCACATAATTGATCTGATATCAGGATATATTTAGTACTATAAACAAGAAAGGTTTTCAGGATAAATTAGATAAGGACTTTGTAGGCAATGAACTAAGAATACTTAAAACATCCATTAAGAGCTCTGAATCTCATCAAGTACATGCCTCAAGCAGACTATCTGAACAACTCCAAGCATTCAACCTAAAAGTGAGTAAGGAGAAAGAGAGCGGCCTGTATACCTGCTCCAGAATTAGACATGTGTCTGCCCAGCAAGAAAAAAACATGGTTTCTTTTCAGGCAGGTGACTGCCCAGCTTATGAGATTCAAAAACTCCAACCAAGACCTCATTTTGGAAAGCAGACTACTTTGTTTTTCACAAACTCCTTTTCTCCCTTGCTTCAATTTCAGATTTTTTCATCTTTACTCCTTGCTATACTCTGCTTCTGTGTTTTCTCAGAAAGGCACCTTCTGTATTTATATGGTTAATACAGAGGCCTGAACAACAAAAGTACAGTATATCCCATTATGCCTATGTTCAGTGTCCTGTTCCTAAGCTACACCTGTTCTACAGAGCATCAAAAATAAATACATTAGAACAATCAGTATTCACAAGAAAAGAAGGCTTTGAGGCTTTACAGGATGAAGCAATTCAGTGGTTCCAGGAGAGAAAAGCAGCAGCTGTGAGAAAGGCTCCAATCAACCACTCACCTGTGGAGCAACAGGAGAAAAGAACAGAAGAGAAGGACCAGTCAGAGGGTGAGCAGCACGTGAGCACAGACACTGGATGGAGATTTTTAAACTTTGTTTTTCTTAAGCAGTAACAGAACAGTATGTAATTTCTGATTTCCCTACAAAGCCTAAATCGGGAACCCACCAACTCTTACCACAGGATGCACATGTAACACCTTTCTAGATGGATACATTCTATGCAATGGCTAAACCACTTTGGGGCACCAAGCACCACAGTCTGGGGTCTATGTGCACAATGCTCTGCTGAGGAAAACTCCTTATCAAAAGCTAAACACTGCTAGAGCAGAGTTTCCTCCATGTAGGATTTATAAACCCTTTCCTTAAATGACCAGTCAGGGCTTGGCAGGTAAGCAGATGAGAGGGGTTGAATAGTAGTATAGAACAGAAGAAAGTGTAAAGGTACAACTTTGCTCCACAGGCCAACACAGACAAGAAGAAAAGAATTCGTTCCAGCCCTGGGTTTGTATGATGGTTTTTCAATCATGAAAGGATGAACAATCCCTCACAAGTGTCTTCCCAAAGTACAGATACTGGAAGGTTTGGGTTTTTAACTCCTACCTCTGCAATTCACTATCTTGTACTGATTTCCCAAAACAGGACTAGTATGTGGGCTCTTCCCAACCTCCTCTCTTCAGTTCTCTCTGCTTCTCCTAACTACCTGCAGCTCTGCAGCCTTCTAAAAGAAACAATAACCTGGTCTTCAATTACAATTAATATTTTTAAATTACATACAGAAAGATCAGCATGAATTATCATTCCTAATTATCGATATAGCAACTCTAATGGCATACAATGAGTGCATAATAAATTTTAAATTATTACACCACACAAGCTGACAATACTTCTAGAGAGCTGTATACTCAATTCTGTGCCATGGTTCTAGTCACACAACACCAGAGAGATTATAAGCAAATACTAACAGGCTTTCAATATGTATGCACACCTGCTACTACAGAACAAGCAATTGCAAAACTGTGTGTTTGGGCTCAATCTTGAATTCATGAGGTATCAAGTGTTTTTAGTAGCCACTTACACCACTGCGGGCAAAACTCCAATCCTTTCCATTATTAAGGGGTTGTGCTTTGTGGGGCAGAGCAAAGGGATTTGGTTTCCAAATGCAGATGTTACGGCTCCCACATAGGCAGGGTCAGAGAAAAGGCATTCCCTCATTCCCAGAACGTTTGGTGGTAGTAAGCAGTTCTGTGGCTGGAACACTGTGCCATTAGCAGGAACAGAAGGGCTCACTAACTGTACACCTACTACATTTCTGAGGTCAGTGGGATCAAGTAAAAGTAGGATAACAATGCTACAGGAGCTACACTAAATGCATTTGTGGCCATATATACAATTCAGACAGAGCAAGAGCAGCTTTAGAACCTCTTGCCCATCTCTTTCACAATGATTTCTAACTCAGAGTTATGAAAATGGCCGCAGAAGTAAAATTCTTCAGGTGAGGCTGCTCAAAGGCTTTTTTTTGTTTGTTTTTTTAGATTTCATTAAAATCCAACCACTTAATGTTGAAATACAAGAGTGCAACCAAAAATACCCAAAGAAAGTAGCAGCAACAAATTCCTTTTTCTCATCCTGTGCATTCAATTATTGTTACATACCTGAACAAGCTCTTGGTATTTACCCTGGCTCTGGAAGCAGGTTGAGCAAGCCACTAAAACTCCCTGGCATATAACTATGTCCCAGCTCACAGTATCCAACACAGACTTTATCTCCCCAATCAATCTGGCCTAAAGGGAGCCCTGGGTAACTGCCCCATGGTAACTGTCAGCAAAGATTAAGTATTTGCTTTGTTCTGATGGCAGGCTCCTCACAATCACCCCCAAAAAATATTTTCTAGGAAGAAAGGGCTTATTCTGGATACATGAAATGAAAACACTAGGCACAGGTAGTTAAATCTCTAGATAGCTCTCCTAAGACAGAGACCAAAGCCTGGAAGCCCTGTCAAGAATGGCTGCTGAAGATAAAACATGAGGTCTGATACAGCTATAGTGTCAGCATTTCTCATCTATAAGAGAGTATTTAGTCAATTTATGGGATTTGCTAAGATAAAAAGAGAATACAGTTATTATCAATGCTATGACTGTGTGCAAAGAGTCCTACAGTACAACTAGAAAGCCTCTCTCAAGTACAGCAAGTGCTCACAATGTGCCCAGGAAAATGAAGACTCCCTACAGAAGTGCTGTGAAATGAAACTACATACAAAAAACTCTGTAACATTATCTTCCCACCCTCCTCACTCACCATACCACTACCTTGCCTCATGGAGCATAGAGCACTTATAACTACAGTAAAGGACCACAATCTTCCTAGTTCCTCCTTGGAAGGATCTGAAATCATGGATTTTATTTTAAACACATTTTAAGCTTTCCTTCTTCCTCCAAGTATCACAGTAGTTACAAGCAATTTTTAGTGAATTTGTTACTGTCAGCTGCCTGGTCCATGCTGCCACATCCATGGCACTCTGCATTTGATGAATAACCCTCAGCCTGGGCACGCAGAGCAGCACACTTCTGAGCCTCTCCTCCTTTCTGTGCGGCCACTGCTGTGGAAATTTTTCACTCCCCTTCCACAAATCCATCTTCTTCACATTAACATACTTATTAAGTGAGCAGGAAGCTCTTGCAATATGGCCCAAAACAATTTATTGGAAAAAGCAGTTATTTGGGGTTTTCCTTAGTGGTTTTTCACACATCTTTCTCCATAATATAAGGAAAAATAAGTTCAGACAATGAAAACTTAGTTCCTCAGGAGAAAGGCTCTGCAGATACCCCCAGAGCTTAACAGGATAAGCAGAAAAGCTCCCTGGTCCAAAATTGAAATAGAGTTGAGTATGTGCATGATTCACTGTTATTTTCTGCATCAAAATTGAGATCTTAACAACTCTCACATCACCCAGTTAGCCCAGTATAACTGTCAGGTAGCAGACTGTCCTTAATTTAACAGCAAGTTATAGAAGTTGTAACACTTCTCCAAAATATTGCTACAAAACCAGGTAAACTTCAAGGCCTTCCCTAAAAGTTTGCCATCAGATTTACTTGTCTCAATGTCAGTTCTTTGATCTGAAGACAAAGGAACCAAGGGTAGACTTCAGTAATCTGGCATGCAGCTTTCACCTGCCAGCAGGCAAACATCTGAAGTCTACATGAAGCCTTTAAATGAATTTTGAGGTCACTTCCACAGCACTGATACACACACTCTGATGAACATACACAGCAGGATTACATCACAATAAATGACTGAAATAATTAAATAGTGTTGTTTTTGACACTGAATGCCCCTAAGGGACTGAGTTAACATTCATGTATCTCATAGCAGTGAAACTGAATCTGATGCATCCTAAATGCACCACCTCCCTGTTTTTGGGTTATGGCTTCCATCGGGATGATTCCCAGAAAGTAAGACAGTGACTACATTACACACTGCTGGAGAAACAGCTCATACTCCTTTCCACTTTATACTGGGGTATTTAGAGGTGGAAATGTTATTAACGGAGTATTTACTACCTGTCAAAATACAGTGCGGGAAAAAAATTAATTTCTATAAGGAACTGAGACATTTGTAGCTTACTCAAGCTTTGCAAAGTACTTGGGGCAGGTATCTCAGAAGTGTCCAGATATTCTCTAAAACTATAAAAAGATTTTGTTGGGCCAGCTTCAGCAATGCCAATATTTTAAAATGAAAGTGCTCAGCTTTTTGCAAAAAAAAAAAAAATCTTAATAATTAAGATGGCCTTTATTAGCACACAGTGAAATCTTTCTCAAAATTAGAAGAAATGTTTCAAAATTTATCCACTATCAAGTTCTAATCTCTTTGTCCATAAGGAACTGACCAACTTGGCTTCAAAATCCCATTCAATTTCACCCTAAACTGGTCTTCTTCTTCTATGTCTACTCCATCCTTTCTAACACAAAACAGAACATTAAAAAGATACAACAAACACCTGTATTTAAGTCAGTTCAGTCTTTAATGAATTATAGTGTCTGAAATGAAACTGCACAGTAGGAATATACTACATCCTGTGCACTTAGGAGAGACACAACAAGTGCAGTGTCATCAGCATCTCTGGTGAAAAAATTAATTCCCCTTGTTTATCACAGCACAAAGTTAAAAAGGAGCCTTATAAGAATTCAGGGAACACAAATATTATTAGCCAAGAAAAAAATCATTAAACTATAAACTGGAATTTTCTTCTATTCTACAGCTCTGAATATTGGTCCATCATCTTGTAACTAAAGCATAATAAAACGTATGTACTCTCCCAGAGCATTTCTAAATGTCTCAAGATAGAATTAGACACTGGGTAACAGGAATTAGTTGTTTAATTTTTAATGTGAAGTTATTCACTGAGACAGACCTTTAAAACCAAGGACCCTTTATTGTTAAACACAGCTGATTTATCAAATCAATTCTCTAACTGTCGCCATTTCAAATTAACACTAAAATCTTTGTCTCTGCCTTTCTCAAAGTGTACAGAGCAGCTATTTTCTTAGATGGTTATCATCCAAATTTTGAATAACTGGTGCTTACTAGAGATAAATAAAATTAATTCTAAGTGAAAACCAGCTTATTCAAATAAGAAAAGAAGAAAATTATTTATAAAGAAAAAAATAGCAGATCCAGGAGCAACATAAAATGTCACTGCAAGCAGCAGGCCTGTAGTGCTTCCTTCTTCTGCATTAAAGTATTCTGGAACTTGACACAAAATATTTCTGATTACTTGTTTGCATTTTCATTATATTCTAGAAGAGGAAGGAATGGTAGGTAAGACTGTCTCAGATTGAACAGATGTTTCTGCATCTTCTGGCATCAACCCCTCCTCAAATTATTTTTTACTATACAATTATTATTTTTTATCATACAATTTCACATTCCTCAAGAAATGATGAAGTGAAAAAAAGATAATTTGACTGGCAGACACCTGACTATTTTACAGTTCTTATAAGAACTGGAGATTAGCTATGAAAACATCCTCTCAAAGCCTGAAGTGCAGACATGATAATCACTATAAATTTCACCACAAAGGTAAATATGTCCTACACAAGTGAAGTGTAATGCCACTGCCATAAGTTACCTGATGTTTCTTCAGGTTTTCATTTTCCAGCTCTTTTGTAGACCTACTGGCATACAAGAAGAACAATCCCTGCCAGTCATATGGATACAGCACTGCAATGGGCCTCACCCAAAGCCACTCCAGCAAGCAGAGGAAAAAGGAAAGATCCCTATCAGCTTTATGTGAGACCTTCAATCTTAAAAAGGAAAAAATGAGTTTGCAGCAGGTTCACAGATGTTTGTTTTCAGTCCTTCCTTCCCAGAAAATATATGACTCAGGCTTTACACCATTAAACACTTTATATTTTATCCTCCAAGTACTTGGTAACCTCAGAGCAAGAAAAAATTTCGTATCACAGAAGTAAGAAAATATTATGTTTTCATCTAAGTTTAATGACAATTCCATTTTCCTCCATACAATTAATATATACTAGAATTTGTTACAAGAGTCACATTTACATTTTATCACAATCTATATTCAAATCCAAAGAGCAAAAGAAGCCCATAGTTGTAAATGCAAAGTTATCAAAAAACTTGCTCTGCTCAAGGTTACATGCGAGGGAAAACAGTTCTGATTAGCTCTTTTAGTCAAGAAAGACTTCATTTGATAGAAACGCCTCCCTGAGATAGAAGAACCTTCCTCACCATATCAACTTGCAAAGCAAATAACCAACATCCTTGGAAAACCGATCCTTCCTCTTTGCTGGGAAATGCATTTTGAATAAGAAACAAAAACTGCAGTTGCAGAAGTACTAGGCAGAAGATGAACTTTAGCTAAATGCAGCTGTAAATGCAGGAAGCTGCTTTTCATGAACAATAATTAGTACTCCCACTGAGGTAAATGCACGTATTTGTTTGTTTATTTTGCAAGGACACACATTCATGTACACTATTGGCATGTAAGTATGGGTCTGTCCTCTGATTTCCAGATGCTGATGAGAGCACTCCATGTACCTATCTGCCACACCACTCCTGGTGTAAAAAGCCTTAGGTTGAGATCTACCACCTTTTCAAAACAGCCGGCCTCAACTCCAAATGTTAAATTACACATTGAGCAAATGCTAAGAGAAAGTTACACGATGGCAGCCACTTAAATGATGTTCACACTCTTGTGAAGAGCTCAGCTTTAAGTGAACACAACCTGTCATACAGACTTAGGTTTTCCAGGCCTTGCATGGATGCTGGTGTGTAGCCCCTCATCCTCACCTTCAGCAACATACAACAGCTGCATCTTCTTAGGCTTGTTTTACACAACATGCAGTCAGCTCCAATACAGAAGCTGCCACCTCTATCAGACTGCACTTCATCCAAGTCTGGGCAACACAGCAGTGGGGAGCAAAGCCCACATTTTAGCAACACCAAATGACATTTTAGCATGTGCTCACAGCCAGCGCATCATTCAACACCTATAACTATGAAGGTGAGGACACCACACTGTTATTAGCATGCCTGAGAAAATACTGAAAGTGACAACCTTAAGAAAGCTACATGCATTCAGCCAATGGCTTATCCAACTACTTGAGCTCTTTGCTGGGGAATCTGGCCCTTTGACTGCACAATATTAAGAACTGAAGTCACTGAAGGCAGCAGATGTCAAAGCTACCACCAGACATGGAAATTCATAAGACTCTTTCTCCCTCCATATGACCTGAAATTTCCAGATGGGTAGTATTTTATACGCAAGGTTTTGGTCTGTCTTCTGCAAATATTCTTTTATGGAGGAAGTTTTATTTTTCCTGCTAATCCTACCACTTACAAAAGCAGCTGCCTCTGCTCCCACAGCAAGTACTGATTTGTTGCAGGACCCATCCTAGTATTTGGGAATCAGTCAAGCTTGATGAAAAGCTCCCAGTTCCAACAGCAGTACTATAAAAATACTCCACAGAAAGCTATCCATCACTGGGACTTCTTGGAAAGCTATAATGAAATGTTCAGCGACAGCTGATCACCTTTTCTTTGTGCAATTACTGTATAAGCAGATGACCTTTTTTTTCTCCCTTCAAATTCTAGTAGTTTCAGTGAAATACAATTATCAAACTCTACTTCTAGGTAAGAGTGTCTTCAGATTTATGTTTTGTATCCCTTTCTATCCACTCCTTAACCTCTTCTAACCCACCACACATGTTCTGGACTCTCATTTCATTTGCATCTATTTTCTCAATGCTTGATGAGCCTCAGGAGAAGCAGGACTGCTCATATCAGCCAAAGAGTTACACAGGTGCATACACCATGTCAGCACTTACTATGAACCAAGTGACAACACAGTGCCTCATACAAACAGCAACCTCACCTGATTTTAACTTTAAAATACTTAAATTTTACTACAAATACCATGCAAAAATTAAAATAAATAAAAGTTAAAATCTGATTAAGAGATTCAGTTCAAATATTGGTCCTTCAGCATCAGAGTAAACTTCGTCTTAACAACTACGGAGGTGCCTGACTCCACTCTGAAGAGTGCAGTTCAACTGCAGGTAGACTGAGGGAGAAACAAGTTGGGGGAAATTCTATGAACAGCTCAAAATTGTCCCAGAAGACTGAAGTGTATTTTCAGAAACACTATGTGGAAGCAGTTGTCCTGGTCCCAACATCACAGCTGAAGATACTATGGGACTGCAAAACTGCAATAAAGTTTGCCATGTTGCCACAGCTGAATATTTGGCAGTTCAAAATTGGTGAGTTTCGGGGTCTTTTTCCTCCACTCTTGACATTACTAAGGGGAGTTGAGTCCATTCCATTTGACAGTCTGAGTGTGGCTAATTGTAGTAAATTCGGCCTTTTGCTCATGGACTAGAGATGACAGAAAAGTCAACCAAACTACCTGCAAGGGGGTCAGAGCAGACAAAACCGAGGCAGGGAGACAAAACCTAGCAAGACAGGCCAGAAGTCCCCCTTCTCGGCACACCTGCAGAGAAGGTAACAGCACTTCAGGTTACCTGGACAACGTGCTCATAGAAAAAGCTGACAGAGAAGCACTTACAAATCAGCAGTTTTAAATCAACATCCATTTCCAGCTGTGAGCCACAGAAAATGTGAATACACTGTTTAGTAGTATTGCTATGGACTGCAGAACACAGTCTCATTGCAGAGGACACCAGTAGGGCCTGGCCTGCCTTATGAAAGGCCAAGAGCAGTGCTTCCGAGTGAGCCCAGTACTTCATAAGTCTTTGACCTATAAATGCAAAACCCAAAAAGCAGTTGATGTGCTGACATGCACCCAGCACCACCTTGGAGTTGAATACTTCATCCAATGGCCACAACTCTCCCAGATGATATGCACTGATACCTTTTCAAGTAAGCGGTAACTTCTTACTTGGTCACTAAGACGTAGGTGGAAAAAACACCCAAACCACACCACTGTACACTGAATTATTTCATTACATTATGATTATTCCTTAGTTTTATAAGCAAAGAAAGCAGCTGTGGAGTTGCTCAGAAATGCCTCCAGAATGTCACAACAGTGTTTCACAGAATGACAGAACCGGTAGAACTGGAAGGGACCACAGTGGATCATCTTAAGCAGGGTCATCTTAGAGCACATGGCACAGGGATTGCATTCAGATGGTTCTTGAGTATCTCCAGTGAGGGAGACTCCACAATCACTCTGGGCAACTTTTTCCAGTGAGTAGGCACCCACATGATAGAGAAGTACTTCCTCATGTTCAGGTGAAAATTCCTGTGCATCACTTTCTTCCCATTGTCTCTTTTCCTATTTCATTATGCTAAGCTGAGTTTGTTTCCTCAGGAAGACCAAAAAAAAAAAAAAAATCCCTTGATTAAGTGTTTGCTCCCACTTTTCAGATCCATAGTACAGCTCTGAGAAACAACCACATTCCTACCAGCGCTCCACTGACGATTTGAACGATTAACCCATCGCGGGAAATGCGGCAGAGCAGCAGCACTGCAGCGCCCAGACCACCCAGAGCCTGTGCCATCTATGCCTCCCCACACACAGCTGTCTGCAGCATCAAGTTTGTTCTCTGTGCTGTAACACCGTCTGCCCAGCAATCACCCACTTCAGTTTAAACTAATAATGCAATGTAACTCAATCAAGTTTTCTTTATTCCTGCTGCAGCACATGCTAAATGTCCAAAGCAATCTATTTTTACGTCGTATGTTACTCCTCACTCCACATGCCAAAAAGTACAGTCCATTTTTACAGCACTGCATATCAGTGCACATTTCTAGGCCTGTATGACGGCAAAAGCTGGACACAGTTTGCATCATCTTACTGAAAAAGTAACTCCAACATAAGCTCTTATTCAGACATGCAGTCCTTTACTTCCCCTTTGCTTAGGTTAATCACCTTTTACCTGAGCACTGAGCTGGTGAATTTTCATAGATTATCATCCTTTAGGCTGTGGCAGGAGTTCCTCACAAACACCAAACCATAGAGTTGAGTCTTCACATAAGAATTTTGGTGTCACTGGTTCAACTCCCTACTGATTTTCCCAGTGTCTCATACAGGTAACAGAACATTGCCACATCTTGTATACACAATCAGGTGAAGTTCAACCTGCTGTCATGCAGAGGTAAAACATTAAAAATGAATCACAAACAACCTTATGTTGTTACCCCAGCAGTTTGTACTCAAATCAGCTGCTTCAATGACACCATGTGCAGAGCCTCAGATGTGTGTCCTGGAAGTCTTGGCAAATGACACACTGTTAAGTGTGCACGTGCTCAACCCATAACACCCTTAACTTTGAGAAAAGGTAAAATTAATGAAAACTGGCTATATAATTAAATATATAATTATTTTAAAATTACAGTATTTCAACATAAAGTTCTCTTCTGTGCAAAGAAGTCTCAGAACTGCTGATCAGGACTTGAACAGTAATGCACAGACCAGGTGGGTAGGGCTGTATCTTCTCTGACACCCTGTGGGCTGTGGCACCTAAGGGCTGAAAATCCACTCAAGGGATGCATAAGATGACTGAGGAACTTTCATTTTGGAGAAGTATTTCCTGTACACTGTTTTCTGGTGTAACGTGATGCACGGCATAGAAAAAGCTAAGAATCTGAGATTAAAAAAACCCCAACAATATCACAATAGTATGCCTGCACCATGTCGAGTCATAAATTACACCGTTTCGCGGTGCGTGGTTTTGTTACCTCATACTAGGCATCGTGATAATTATGAGAACCACGCCTTTCATCTCGCTGACCTATAACGCTACATTAATGTAACGTTACACTCGCAATTTAAGCTTCAGTGATTTTTTTCAGGTATTCAGGCAGGCTGATTAAAACTTCAAGAAACTAAAATGCACGCTAGCTTCATCGTTTTGTAGCAGCACTGTTTCTTCATACTTCTAGTGAAACACTGAGTCCCTAGGTACTTAAAACTTCTGGTTTTTCCCCTAGTTTTAAAACTTAGTCTGCGTCAAAGAAGTACCTCGGTTTTTGATAGCTAAAGCGCTGTATTTTACTAACAAAAAGAGAAAGTCGGGAAGATGCAGCTGCGAAGCAAGCAGCTCAGCAGCCAAGGCAGCACACCTGCCGAGGCGGGAAGGTGCGGGGAGGCGGCACTGCCGCGCCCGGCTGCGGACGAGATGCTTTTGCCGGCAGACCCTGCGCTCCAGCACGCCTGAGGCCCGGCCGGGCGCGGGCAGGCCGGTCCCGCCG